>JAWZTD010000004.1:8546386-8725863 GCA_035221335.1 Echites panduratus
GAAGATAAAGCTGAATTTTTTTAATTTAAATTGATTAGAAGAGGTTGATACAGTGAACATATTAAAATACCCTTAGGAATTGAAAAAAATGGTTTAATTTGTCTGAAAAAAAAAAAAAGTGAAAATGACTTATCTGGTTACAAGAAAAAATATTGTAGGACCCAAAAAGATAAAATAAAAGTTGTGGATCTGTATGGCTAAATAAAAAATGTTATAATACTAAAATGGAGATTTTACCTAAAAAATTTCATAACACTTTTATAAAGATACCTAATAATAGGCAAGTGACTGTTTAATAGGCTTGACTCATGTCAAAATAATAAGCCTATAAAAGGTTAATATACCTGACCTATTAAGACAAAAGTCTAGTCTGACCCACTTTCTACCTTTACTCTCAATCAACCTAGTATTATTAATTAATTATAGAGTCATACAATTTAATTAGGTGTTTTTATTTCTTATACATAAACTCGATCGAGATTCGGGAGACTCAGCTTAAACTAATTATGACTGCTAGTCTGCAAACTGATTATATAATTAGTAAGTGTTGTTCACCTTAATTTCCTTTCAGCATATGATCAATTCTTCATCCCATGGCATTCTGGAGTCCCTATTGTCACAATTCTTCCTTTCAGCGTATACATCCAACTTACTTCCTATCACAATAATAATATGGCATTCTGCAGTCCCTCTTTCTATGAGCTGCTCTTGTTGGTAGCCAAACAGGTGATACATAGCACCTGGACATTCTACAACTTACAAAATCCAACTTTACCCATTAGTTTATCTGCCGCCATGTTCTTCCTTGCGTCCTTCATTTTTTGTTTTTTTTTCCCCCCGCAAATCCAATAATTAAAATCATAATGGAAATGGAAAATTTCAGGTTTGGCATTCTGCAGTCCCTCTTGTCAGTGAACTGCTTTTGTTGTTAGCTAAACATTTGATACATTGCACCTGGACGTTCTACGACTTACAAAATTCAACTTTACCCATTAGTTTATCTGCCATGTTCTTCCTTCCTTCATCATAGATGAAATGGAAAATTTCTGGTTCATTGAACCTAGTCATCTTTCTAATGGTATTCTTTCGTTTAAATATATATATATATATATATATGAAAATACTATATAGTGTTACGTAACATATCTTATGAAATGTTTCAATTAATTTCCTAACAATCAATGTTAACGGTTAAATATTTTTTTATAAAAAAAGATAAAATAAAATTTAATTAAGTAGTTATAGGGTTTAATTTATCTTTTTAAGGTTTAATTTATAAAATATATGTTATAAAAAATTTTTCTTAACAGTTGACAAAAAAAAATTACAGTTATCTTAAAAAGTTAAAAATATAAATAAGGTAACAAAAATAATATGATAGGATGATTTAAAAATATAGATTTTATATTATAAATGATGATCTCAATTCAATCTTATTAAAAATAAAAAATAAAGAAAAAGTAACACAAAAAATTAACGGACTCCCCTCTATGTCACGTTTCAAATTAACGGGCTCTATTCTAATTCCATAAGCACCTTATCTAGACTATGATTTACAGGTATTTTGAAATTCTCTATATATATATATAAATTTATATTTATATATAATAAAGTGTACTCTCAATTTGTTTAACAGTATGGAAAATGCTTTCTTTTTCTTGTTTCTCAAACCTTTTTCTTGCAACATTCTTAACAAAGATGTACGACATTAATAAAAAATAAAAAAAGAGCCATGATGGGATCCAGGCGATGATATTCCAAATCTCCCTAGCCCTATATATAGCCGCCACATGTTTCCCACAAACCTCACACCACAAAAAGGTCTTAAGATGTCTATCAAAATTCGGACATCTCGATTATTCCTTATCAGGCAAATCTTAATTAATGTACATATTGGATTAAATATTAATTAAGTAATTCTTTTTCCTAAAGAAAAATACAAAAATAAAACAACGGTGTGTAAGAATCGGGCAAGTTGTGATAAGAAAGCAAACAAAAGGGGAAAGAGCCAACTTATGCACTCCGTGCTCAAAAACTAGTCAGATAATTAAAGCATATATTCTGGAATATGCTTTATTGAAAGGTGTACAACGTTCTCGAGTCTCCGCAGGCATATTCGATATTATCCCATGATTGTTAATAATAATACCCCTGTATATTTTATTTAGATTTGGTAAATACACTTCTTCATAAAAATCGTGATCTTGCTAGTTAGTTGCCACAAAAGAAATTTTAGTGGTCATGAGAATTACATGGGATTAAATTAATTAAGTGAAAAATCCCAGATATTAGTTCAGGTTTTACTTTGGCTAGTTGTCGACTCGATCTGCTGCATTGTTTATTATTTATTGCCCCAGTCGTGTTGTGAAAAAGACAAGACTCGACAGAGACAGCGACAGAGACAGGGCGAGAACTTGCTCTAATACTATACGTTCCTCGATCGTTGATATTATATGTTGCACTCTATAAATTACAAAGAAATCTGTAGGAAATGGCCGAGGAGAGAGATCTGCAGGGAAAAATATGGAGCCTTTGAATCGCTATTACTGTCCTTCGGAGAAAAAACCATGTGTTAGATGGATAGAGAAATATCTCAAAGACTGTCTCTGCAACATCAAGGATGAAATCTCTTTTGGTTTTGGAATAGCAAGCCTGATCTGCTGGGGAGTTGCTGAGATCCCACAAATCATCACCAACTTGAAGAATAAATCCGCTGATGGAGTCTCTTTAGCTTTTATCTGCACATGGATTATCGGGTATTAATTATTTATATTTATTTCCATGCAATTCCCTTAATATTGGTCATACCACTTAATAATAATAATAATAATAATCCTTCTTTAAAATTTAAAATATAAGTTGTTCAAATAATTTTACAATTTATAATACATATTTATTATTTTTCCTATCTCATTTCATATAAAATAAGTTTTAAATGTGATAAAAAATATTTTTTTCCCTCATTTTTAATCACATTTCTCTTAAGAATGGAAATGTATCATAATGAAGTAATCATAATTATGACTTATATTATGAAAAAAAGAAACATTCTAAAACGAATTATATTTTAAAATAGATATTTTTTTTTTACCTTTCATTTAATATCATCTTATTATTTATTATAAAAAAAATATTATCATTATAATAATATGAGCAATAAAAAAAAGATATTTTAAATATAATAAATATATATTTATTATTTTATAATACATATCTGAAATATTTATTACCATCCACACCGTATGCTGTGTGAGTGGGATGGATGTAGTAATGATAATGATATGTGCCTTTTCCAGGGATGTTTTCAATCTTGTGGGTTGCATTCTGGAACCAGCCACGGTAAATACAATTTATTTCATATGAAGCTATTGGTTCCTGAAATTTCCCAGAAATTTTGTTGATTACCTTTATTGCTGAAAATTTTGTTTATTTCTTGCAGTTACCTACTCAGTTCTACACTGCAGTGGTAAATCCGTTACACATATACTTTGAATATGAGTCACTAGTTTTGGCTATGAATGCGTCCTTTAAGATCAGTTGTAAATCTAACTTACAAGTAACTCATGAATGTTAATTTATTTCATCGTCTGAAGCTGTACATGACGACGACGGTAGTGCTAGCATTGCAGTGTTTATACTACGATCATTTCCTGCGACCTTGGAAGTGCCGGAAAGTTACCTCCGATAAGGCAGCAGAAATCTTTGTATATTTGATTATATATGAGTCAATTTGAAGTTACACATTATAGATCGTTCTTTTCATTGTTTCTCTTTTCAGGTCATTGACCAGAGGAATTCTCCAAGACAGAAGCAACATGATAGAGCTGCATCAAATAATGCTCCTATAGAGGTGCCAAGTCAGAGGGACTTCTATTTTATGTAAGCTAACGTGTCAGGAGAAAAATTGATTAGATTCATATTTTTTTAAAATTCTTTTATTCATATTAAGTTCCGTCAATAACATATGGAAGATGGCTCTGTATTTTAATCTCTCAAAATTATTGAATTAGTTTGATATGAATTAGTTCTGTTCCTTGAAACGAGATTAGGTGAGAATCACATTCGGAGGAAGGAATAGGGAGAGTTAAGGTGTCATTAATTATATATATTATATTCCAGGTCAGCAAGATCACTGGCCGGAAGTGATACTCCAGTTCAGTCTTACTTGAAGCCCAAGAGCGGTCCTCCTGCTTTGGAATATCAAACCGATTCATCATCGGAAGACGAAAATATCTCTAGAAGGCCGGTCACCCAGCCGCGTTCGATTCCCTGGCCGGTAAGTGGCTGGCTAGCTATTTTAAATTAACGGTCAATACTTAATTCCCAGTAGTTTTCAAATGAATTTAAGTTAATTTGTCCCTGCTTGCATGCCAATATATTACTATATATTTTACTGGTTTTATAGAGAGAGAAATAAAATGCTATTATTAGAAAGATTGAATTTGCTAGTTCATTCGATCTGCTCAGGTGGGATACGGGACATTTCTGGCTACCTCAGCCTATCTTCCTCTTGGAGGTCAGGCTTCTCAAGTACCCTTCGGAAGGAGATCACTGCAGGTTTCTCTTACTGCTCTTTCTATAAAGATTAATATAATTTGGTAGATTAATTTCTTTTTAAAGACAGTATTATGAATTATATAAACTCAGATGTATATATAGTAATTTAATGATATTCTTTTACTAATCCAAAGGATTTAAAGGAATTCCATGGCAATGCTTATGGAGAATGGCTGGGATGGCTAATGGCTGCCATATACATGGGTGGAAGAGTTCCCCAGATTTGGTTAAACGTACGTACTTCTATAGAGCTTTAATCCTTGTATTAATCAATATTATTAACTCAAGTTAAAATCTTTGAACTAATTTCTATTTATTTATGTATATGTGACTCTTGACGAATTTGCATGATCTTCTGCCAGATTAAAAGAGGCAGTGTGGAGGTAATAATTAATTAATTTCAAGAAAATTTAGAATTTAGTTCTTGTTTCATTTGAAATTGATTAATTCTTTTATTCAAAATATAAGTCGCTTTATTTTTTTCATTTTTGTTTGGTAGCTTTTTAAAATTTGAGGAGCATTTATTGTTATTTTTTCAATCTTATCTCTTAGAATATTTCTTATTCCAATTTCTTAGGTGATTTAACTATGAATTATTTTAGATATTTTAAAAAAGTTCGATGCATAATTTTTTTATTCTTAATTTTCTGTGTAAAAGTCGAAAACAGCGTATATTATATTTTGAATGAGGGGGAGTATTAATCTTTTATAAAACAGGGCTTGAACCCGCTTATGTTCATCTTTGCACTGATAGCCAATGCCACTTATGTTGGAAGGTAATTTCCCTATACATCTTTCTCTTCTTCTTCTTCTTCCTCTTATTGCCGGGGGTCCCCTCTGGTCCATTTCCAGCTTCTCAAAATGAATATATATTATTGATACAGTATTTTAGTGAGAAGCACAGAATGGAAGAATATAAATCCAAATATGCCCTGGCTGCTGGATGCTGTAGTCTGCGTGGTTCTTGATCTTTTTGTATCCTTCTCAGCTATATTTAGAACATACACCGACTTCCATTACAAAAGTTGCTATAGTTCCTTCACTGTATATATATATATATATATATATATATATAAATTGCTATAAAATGCCTTAGCATATTCCATATAAAATGCATATAATAGTATATATTTAATAACTAACCTGGTGTGTTGTGTGTAAAGTGTTCTATATCATTCATTGTGTCTCCTTAACTTGGACCTTTGCAATTATATAGATCATTCTACAGTATATCTACTATCGTTTCATCAGAAGGATTAAGGGTCAGAGTGTGGGAGAATATTATAATGACTTCAACGAAGCAGATTATAAAAGTCCTCTTTTGACATAATGTGTGTTCAAGCAATTATATCTACAGTTGCTCCCCTGGGTTCGGGAGTATATGTAAACCTTCGGTAAATTGTTAAATGTACCCTGAGCTAAAAATTATATATTATTCGGAGGAATTATGTAATATGTGCTTTATATGTATGAAACTTGGGTTGGACAATTTGCATCCCTATCTTTATATCTCATGACCTATTCATAATATAAGTCTGTTTATTATTTAAAAATTTATTTTAAAATATAAGTAGTTTTATGAAATTTAATAAATAATTAATACCTTTTGAATTCTATCTTAATTGTTGTAAAAGAAAAAACTATAAATATATATATATATATATATAATATGTATTTAGAATATCAGCCACAAATTTACCTCATATTCAATCACATAGTCCTGGGAACTTCTTAATCACAAATTTATACCAAAAGATGAATACAGAAATGATTTCAGAGGAAAATGTGAACTTCTTAAACTAACCCTTCCCTTCCAAAAGAAAATTTTTTTTCCAAAAACATGTTTTCTTTTGATTAGGATCAAATGTGTAATCCAAAAAAGGGATGAGCAACAAAGATAAAATAAAATAATATACATCAAGTTATTAAAATAAAATTGATGGAGGACTAATAAATATAAAATTAAACATTATGGACCAAACTAAGAAGAAATAAAAAGGTGGAGGACCAATTATTCCTAAACTCATTGCATTCTTGGAGTGCGACTCCTGACCTAAAGCTATAAATAAAAGTTGGCGGCTTCATTTCACAGTGTCTCCGAGATGACTAGCTTCTCCGTCGATGTTATGGATTTCTGTTCGATAGAACCGTGTTTTATTGGAGTTGAGGCTGCTTATTTCTTCAATCCACTATGTAATCTATGCTGCGATGGCCACTGAAACCGTCGAAACCACAATGCTGTGTCCCAGTTCCACTCGACGGAGCCTCTCCCATCTTCAATGTCACTCCTCCCCTGTCATCCTCCGATTTATATCGGGATTCCGGCTATCTAAAGGGATCTCACATGAAATCGTTGATCGGATATGTCGTGTTTTAATTCTGGAACGCTTCAATGCTCTCAATAATCTCTCGTTTGATTTCTCCGATCGCCTCGTTGACGCCGTTCTCCGGAAACTTAAACTGAATGCCAAAGCTTCCCTTTACTTCTTTAGATTAGCTTCAAAGCAGCCAAATTACAGACCCCACTTCAAGTCTTACTGCAAAATTGTTCACATTTTATCTAGAGCTAGACTTTTTGATGAAACCAGGTCCTATTTGAACGAATTAATCGACCTTTGGAGTAGTAGTAATGTTTCAGATACTTTGATTTATGACGAGTTAGTTCGAGTTTATAGAGAGTTTAAGTTTTCTCCAACTGTGTTTGATATGATTTTGAAAATTTATGCTAACAAAGGATTGGTAAGAAATGCATTATACCTGTTTGATAATATGCACAAGTGTGGTCGGGTACCATGCATGCGCTCATGTAATAGTTTGTTGAGCAGTTTGCTTAAAAGCCGAGACTTTGGAACTGTTTTCTGTGTTTTCCAACAGATGACAAGGATGGGGCTTATCCCGGATGTATATACTTGTAGTATAATGGTGGATGCTTATTGTAAAGATGGTAGAGTTAATAGTGCATTGAAATTTATTGAGGAAATGGAGAAAAATCTTGGCTTGGAGTTAAATCCAGTGACTTACAATAGTTTAATGAATAGCTATGTTGAGAATGGGGATTTGGAGGGTGCTGAAGGAGTATTGAGGATGATGAGAAGACGGGGGGTTTCAGAGACTGTGGTGACCAAGACATTGTTGATTAAGGGATTTTGCAAAAAGGGGATGATGGAAGAAGCGGAGAAAGTGTTCCAAGAGCTGAAAGCAGAGGCAGGCGAATTATTCATTGTAGATGGACAGATATATGGGGTGCTGATTAATGGATTTTGTAAACATGGGAAAATGGGTGAAGCCATGATGATTAAAGATGAAATGTTGGCTCTGGGATTGAGAATGAATATTTTTATTTTTAATTCTATGATAAATGGTTACTGTAAGCTTGGTCGAATGACTGAAGCTGAGCAACTTTGGAGAAGGATGAGTAACTGGAACTTGATGCCTGACTCTTATAGCTACAACACTCTACTAAATGGTTATTGCTTAGCTGGTCTAATACAGGAGGCTTTCTGTCTTTGTGATGAGATGGTACAGGAAGGTGTAGAACCTACTGTTGTTACCTACAATATCCTTTTGAAAGGTTTGTGTCGAGCTGATCATTTTGATGATGCTTTGAGTCTTTGGTTTCTGATGCTTAAAAGAGGCATTACTCCTAATGAGGTTGGTTACAGTACCGTTTTGGATGTGCTCTTTAAGAAGGGAGATTTTGAAAGAGCTTTACTATTTTGGAAACATGTTCTGGCAAAAGGTTATGCCAAATATAGAATTCTTTCTAATACAATGCTTAGTGGATTATGTAAGATTGGGAAATTAATTGAAGCAGAGGAATTGCTTAAGAAAATGGAAGAATTAAGGTGTTTGCCTGATGAAGTATCTTATAGAACCCTAATTGATGGGTATGGAGAAACTGGGGATATTGAAAGAGCTTTCAAAATAAAACATATAATGGAAGGGAAAGGAATTCCCGCTTGCATTGAAATGTATAATTCCCTTATTAGGGCACTTTTTAAGGCCCAGAAGATAAGCAAAATATCAGATATATTTACAGAGATACATGATAGGGGGTTAGAGCCCAACACTGTAACCTATGGTACTCTCATTGCTGGTTTTTTCAGGGAAGGAATGCTAAAGAGAGCTTTAAATATGTACTTTGAGATGAGAACAAAAGGTCTAGCCCCAAATGCAGTAATACACACTACAATTATCAGTGGACTATACAGGCTTGGGAGGAGTAGGGATGCAACTTCATTATTGCTGAGGATAATGGGCTCAGATACTCCCCAAAACCTTAAAAACTTTTATGACCACTTAAATGCTGGTACAGAACCACAAGATGTGGAAAGAATAGCAATTTCTATTGATGAAAGCGTCAAAAGTTCTATCACTTCCAAAAATATTCTGCATAATGTGGCCATTTCAGGGTTGTGTAAATTTGGGAGGATAGAGGATGCTAGAAACCTTATGACTGAGTTATCACCCAAAGGCTTTATTCCAGATGAGTACACATATAGTATCCTAATTCATGGTATTTCAGTCATGGGAGATGTGAATGGGGCTTTTGCTTTACGTGATGAGATGCTGGCCAAAGGTCTTGTTCCGAATATTGTTACATATAATGCTCTTATCAATGGACTCTGCAAATCTGGAAACCTTGAAAGAGCACTAAAGCTTTTCCACAAGCTTCAATCGAAAGGCTTAGCTCCCAATCTCATCACATATAATACTCTTATTGATGGTTACTGTAAAGCTGGTAATATACAAGAAGCTTTAGAATTTAAAGAGAGAATGGTAGAAGCAGGAATTGCTCCTTCAGCTATTACCTACTCTAGTTTGGTCAATGGTCTTAGGCTGCAAGGAAATACAGAAGAATCTGCAAAGCTTTTGGATCAAATGCTAAAGGCAGGTCTGCAATCAAATATTGGGAGATAGACCTGATCAGTCCAAGGTTATGTTACTAGTATATCTTTGGATCACTTCAGGTTTGACTTCCATGTCCATTATTTGGTGATAAATCTCTCTGGTTTTTTCTTTTCAGCTTACCAGCGGATAAGTGTTGACAAAAATATTGTATACTCTCTGAAGCACAATATCTTAGTCACAACGAATGCTTCTTGTTGTGCAACAAGAAAATGCAGCAGAATCTGTAAAGCTGGATCAAATGCTGGAAGCAGGTCTGCAATCAAATATTGGGAGGTGGTGCTGATGAGTTAGCATACTAATAGTCTTCTGATCACTTCAAGTTTGAATTGCCATATCTGTTAATTGGCGAAAGATCTTTGTAGTTTACATTTTTCATGTTCTCATTGGCAAAAGGGAAAAAAATTGCATTTGGACCCTTCTTTCTGAAACAAACTTTTCATACTATTTGAAGCAGTAAAATTGGTTTCCACTGGAAACTTTTTGATTGCTTTAGTTTTATGAAATTTTCCCGAATACTCTATGTAAAAGGTTCTCCTTTTCTTGTTGCTAAGCAGGTTTTTGAGCCATCTCACTCCCACTCCCACGGGAGTATGAGGTAGTTTGGGCTTCTTGACGCCTCCTGCTTCTGGAGGATTTCATGTTTCCTGAGGTACCAAGTTCTGCAGCCTTTCTTGAATTTTCCCCCAACAAACTTTTGCATATTGATTAGACTCTACATCTTTCCTGTTCTATTTCCTCATGGTTTTCTTTGTCAACAGCATCTTGCAAAGGAGAGCTGAATTATCTCCAATGCTATAGTAAAGCGGAGGATAAGTTTATCTTAGCACATGGGAAGAAAATTTTTGAGGATGTTCTTATCAATTTAAATGTATATGATGTATCTCAAAATTCTCTTGCCATTGTTTCACTTTTTTTTGTAATTTTCTATTTTCATGCAGTTTGTAAGCATCACATCACTCAAGGTTTGAGTTTCAAGGTCCAATTCAGACATTAACAATTATGACAATTGACAAAGCAAGAATGAAGAAAAAGAAAGGAGCGGGCTTCACTTCTAGACTGAGTAATGATAAGATATGGTTACAGATGGATGACCATCTTTTCAGGTAGAGTTTGTAACTAGTATCTGCATATTCCAATTGGATAGTTTTTGAATCTCATACTTGTGATATTCTTGGGAAATGCTTTTCTGGTTATGGGCATATCTGCGATCTCCATGACCATGAAACAATGCACCATTCTTACCAGGTTTTGCTGGATAGAGGACAAAGTTTGATTATTCTATTAAATATCTCTCTATGCTACTTATCTGGAGTGTTCATTCTTTTTGGGTGAGTTTCTTTTATCGACTTTCTAGACTGTGTGGTCGATATTGATCTTTTATTCACTCAATAGTCCTCTACTGTTATAAGACAAGCAGCTTGGGCACATAGTAACATCAATTTACCATATTCAGCCACTGAAATTGATTGCGGATAACTGTATACCTTTCTTTCAGTATGGCAGAATATATAGCTTTTAGTTTTGTGCATGAATGAGAAACAGAATACTTGAACTTGTCCTGCATTAACTCCATGCAAAATGTCTCCCTTTGTTCCTAGGTAGCAGGTTACTCATGGATCTCTCCCTTCTCTCATTCTAAAGAAATTGATGATGGAATCAAGCCTCCAACAAAAAATCTCAGTGCTGAGCTACAGCTCTTCATTCCAGGAAGGGTAAATTATGTAAAAGAAGAGGCTTAATTAACTTGCTATATCCCTAAGCATAGGTAGTATGCATGCTGCGTAGCCTCCGAAGTTCCAAAACTTTTTAGTATATTTGAAGGAATTTTGTGCAGCTCTATCCCTTTCAATAAACTCAAGAATTCTATTGAGCTTGGTGGTAAAACGCAACACTCGAGAGGTCCCTGGACACGACTTGGGTAAACGGGAAACTAGTTGATTTTCGAGGGGGGTGCGTGTATAAACAAAGATCCCACCCTGATGTTATAAATATTTCTATGATTTCTCCTGTTGAATTTACATTTCACTCCAAGTTTATTAGTTGAGACATCAACATATAACTTAAAGCAATGTTTCTTCAAAAGAAAAACGTTCCTTGAAGCAATATGGGTATACAATATGGTATTTTTGTATGCATATATATAATATTTATTTATTTATATTTATACAGTCTTATGAATGAATTATTAGACTTGTCAAAATAGTATACAGAGTATTTGATCATATCAATTTTGACATAAATTTTAATTAATGTCTAGTGAATTGGGTCAGGGGGGCAGAAAGTAACATCCGAAAGCAACCGTGAAGAAAATCAATCCATCCTCTGCCCTCAATTTACTTCTGCTTCAGAAAATTCTTTAAGGAATTTCTATAGATGCCAAGGCCATGACATTTTATGATTGAACCATCCGCAAGTGGCAATACATATATAAAATAAAATCATTTTCAATCAATGGTTGCATTCTTTATTCGATATTTTTCAACAATTTAAACCAAAGTTTTTCTGTCATACACCCAATTTTTCTTTTATGCAAATCACAATCCAATTTGTATATTGGATTGATTTATGGGGTTGTAAGGGACAATAATGTCAAATCATGTAGCTAGTTAGAGTAATTGGTAAAAGAATAGCTAATATTCAATATAACATCATGCGGTCTCAATGGATGAGAGAGTTTTATTTATGACCATAATATAAATTACGTTTAGATATTAATTTTATCAAAAGTGAGAACACCAGATGTTATAAACATAACTCATAGGCAAGAGGGTTTTGCTTAAGAATGAACAATTTAAGAGGGCTTTAGTCTTAACCAAGTTGGTTAGACAGGAGCATACCGATTAATTGAGTTGGTTAATTAGGGGATAAAAAACAACGGATTTTTTAAATATCTTTGTTTCTTATGTATTCTCTTGTCCTTTTCCCCGCTCCTTATCATCTTTCTTTTACGATGGACAACAAAATAAGACGGAAAAAAATATCTTCACTAAAATCCTCATTGGTCAATCATGTGAGTAGATCTTTCACAATCTTTTCAAGGTTCATGAGGAATTAGAAAAACAATTTTGAATTTTCTCATTTTGGATCGAATCGATTAAACAATAGTTCTTTTAGATTTCATGAAAAATGGGAAAATGGTGCAAAAAAGAAAATGTTCTCGGAGAATTATATTCTACCAATAGTTTATTACAGATACAAATTAGGAGGATGTTAGTGGGATTCAAACTTAAGATCTTTAGTCTCTACCTTAGTCACTTCATCTACTGGAATATCTCGAAGGGATTTTTAACCCTACTAGATGCTTTTTTTTCCTCCCTTTTTTAAATTTTATTTTACACATATTCCTCCGAGTACACCTCCTCATCAAGATCTAAATTAACCTTCCATCTACTCTTATCATGTCTAACTTAAAACATCTCAATTCCAAGTAGAGTTACTTACAACTAAATTAAGAATGTTTGACTCATTTATATAACATATACGTCAGGTCATTAAAAAAGAAAATTGATCTTCGGGTGAGAATTAAAGTTTAATGTAAAAAATTGGAGTATAATTCTCTCCTAATCCAACGCATTAACACATGTCAAGTCTGGGAATTTGGTCATTTAATCCCTTTCGCATCAACTTTTTCTTATGATAAACCCATTTTGATTTTTCTATGGAGCTGATTAGGATATGCTACCAATTGAAATGTCAAACAATTATAGATATAGGGAGTAGCCTTCATGAAGTTAAGTCCATTATTTTATTTTCTAATTGTTGGTGATAAGATCCCAAATATAGACATTAGACTACGGACCCCCTAAGAATGAAAGTGATAAGCCGGTGACCTTATTAATTATTTATATGAATATGATCAAAGTACCTCCTAAAACAAAAAAAGGAAAAAGAAAAAAAAAAAAGGTCGTACTATTGCTTTACTAGTACAAAAATCAAATGTCACACCTACACTCAAGTTCGTGCCTCCCTTGATTTCATGGCCCGCCCTAACAATAGGAATTAATTTAGCAGTGAAATATGTAACATTTCCAATCTTTTTATACATCTATGGTACAATTTTTAACCGGAAAAACTATAGAGAAAAAACCAACTCATTATGAAATATTTTATGTATATTTAAATAGAGTTGAGTATAAATAAATTAATGATGTAAGAGGACGCGTTTCATATGGTGAGCTTCCCTCCCTCTCTGTAGCCATCCTTATATGTATGTGTGTATATATATACATACTTAAATGTTGAATTTTCTAAAGATCAATTATTTTGTATTTTAAAAAAAAAAAAAAAATTGTTTAAATATTTTAAGATTTAATTTATCTTTTATAGGATTTATTTTATAAAATATATATATATAATAATTTCTTTAAAAATATATATAATTAACTTAACGATTGATTGTTAGAAATTTTTTATCATAATTTAATTTTTATTCTCTACTATAATATTCATATGTATATATATATATATATATATATAATATACACATTTATAACCTCCATAAAGTTTTAAGACTTTTGTGTTTTGTCCCATGGTTTCTTTTCTTTCTTTCTTTCTTTTTTTTTTTTTTTTTGTATAGTTGAAGGCTGATTTAGGGCCGGGGACCCAGAAGCAAGACTTTTGCTCTGGTCCAAACTTAAAGTGAATATTGAATGGCACTTATGCAGACGATACTTCTCTCCATATGTGCTCTTCCCACGTTGCACCCTTTGAATTTAAATCTATCCGTATGTCTTCTCAGTTCCCGTCTCTCTCTCTCTCTCTCTCTCTCTCTCTCTCTCTCTCTCTCTCTCTCTCTCTCTCTCTGGGTACTTCTTTGTCCCTTCTCCCTCTCCCACCGACAGCATTTTGATTATATACTATACTACTATTCGAAAGGAATAATATCTTTGGTTTTCAGTTTAATTTCTGACCTGTATATCCAATCACTTCCAGAAATATAAAAATATAAACATAGATTCAATAAACATTTTGAAAGGTCCATTGCTTGTAAAATTAGCATAAACAAAAAAAAAAACTATATTTGAATCATATAAATAAAATATTATTCTCTATGACTATGTATAAGCTATCTGAAATCATCTTTCCTCTTACTTAAAGGGCATAAAGAGATTTAAGATTGAAAATATTATGCAATCATAGAGAAAAAATTTATATCAAGCATCATTCGATTGTAATCATTATTTAGTAGATAATCTTAGAATTATATGATATGATATGATATGACATTCATACGATAAAAAGAGGAGGGCTATGCTTTTACAAAATTTGGCCGATCTTAAAATTTTTGCAAAGGAATTATTAGGTTAAATACAAAAATCATGAAATCTCCTTGGATCAAGGATAACTAAATATCAAAAGGAAAAAGGGGAATAGTGGCTAATGGGGTTGGTGGTGTATTTGTATGGTCAGATGGACGACTCAATAAATAGTTAAAAGGGGAAAAGTAAAGAAAAAACAAAGAAGTCAAGCACAATCATCAGTAGCTGTCATTAATAAGCAAATCTAATTGGAATCTAGAAAATAATATTACCAAATTTGACTTATCTTCGCATTAACATTTGTATATTTGTTTTTATATTTTTATATGATCTGAGGAAGAACTAGAAGACTAATATTAACCATATTTTAAAACAATTTGGAGATGGACAAGCATATTAAATTGGAAGCTTCTTTTAATAAAATATTTATATAGTTTAAATTTCTTGTTTTTTTAGCCTACATCCTATTATACGTAGATACACATAAGGTTTAATTAAAAAAAATATTAATAAAATTAAAATTTAAGATTTATAATCTCCACAATGATCACTTATTAACGTATCACATACTGAAAACTTTTTTAATACTATTATTACACTATATCATCTTATTGATTTGATAAAACATTCTAATAATTCTCCTCCACATGAAATCTCTCATTCTTCTTAATAACTCTAACACCCTTAAAAGAGTAATTATCTCTGTCCTCCTCGCAGTTTCCTCTCCCTATCTATTTTTAAGCAAAATAAATTCAATAACAGAGAATTTCAGAGAAGAAGAGCGGAAATGCCGGGTCTTGAGGATACAGACAAGCTACAGGAACATGTCATACGATGACATGGAAATTGAGGACATAGAGTGGAATGAGAAGCTCCACTCCAGGCCTATACGTACTCATACACACTCGCAGACCTCTTTCAAATTAAGAGATTGTTCGATGTCTAAATTGTTCGCTTTACATCACTGTATAGAAGACCTCCCCGATGATACTAATAAAAAAAAAAGAAGAAGAATTTTAAATCCTTTAAGCAACAGCCTATTGCAATAGCTTGAGTAATTTTTCCTAGGTTTTTTTTTCTTTCAATTGAAAGCTTTTATTTTATTTTATTTCTTTTTAAGTGATATCTGACCAAACTTACACATACATATCAACTATTCCACTTAGAGTTAAACCCATCCTACAATGACCTAAATCTATATAAACAAACTCACAAAGATTAGAGTTTATAGATAGAATGAGTCATTATGTACCTATATAGAAGTATAATTGCATTGCAATGGGCGTTGTGTTTTGAAAATTGTATGTTGTGATAAACTGGCAAGAAGCAGTGGTTGGTATTATCATTAACCCATTTGTACGGGAAATTAGACGATGAGTAAGGCGGATAAAATGCTCGATGAAATAAGTAAGAGATGAGAAGAGAACAACGCCGGAATGGGTGAGCATCAACTTCTTCCTTTATACAAATTAGAAGTTTGCAGCTTCCTTTTTTTATTTTTAAGAATTATCCTAAAATTTGGGTAATTTTCTCAATCAGATTAATGATGTTAAAGTTAAGAAGAAAAATGACAGAGCAAGAGATTCATATTGGAATAGAATTATTTGCCTGCTGCACCAAATCAACAGTCGGTGCAACTGTTGTATTAAAAAATTTCTAGTCCCGAAAATGTCAATTAAAAATTATAGTAAAAATTACCAGAAGCAGAAGTAGAAATATCTTTTACTCCAACAAATAGAGTAAGATTAAATAGATCTTATTCTAATTTAGAGAGATATAGAATCTCAAAACCTCCTTCTACATCCGAAGGGAGAGCATCAAGTTCTAATGAATTTATTAGAAATAACAGTATAAATAAATTAAAAATTTCAAATCAAGAAATTCCTCATGGAATTTATGATAATCACTCAGATAGACTGTCTCTGAGTGCTTAGGAAATGAGTTTTCATGTTTAATGGATTTAGTCCAAATAAATCATGAATTAGAAGAAATAAAGGTAACATCATTACCTTATCCAAAACAAATTAAATTAATTTTAAAAAAATGGAAAGGAAAGACTTTTCTCCCGGGAGTCCAATTAGACTCATGCTTAGTGAGGAATTTAATCAACTAAGCAATAAATTATTTATTAAAAATTTTTTTAAAAAATTGAATTAAAGAAAATAATTAATCTCTACTAGGGAAAAAACCAATTAATAGGGACTCCCTGTACTCATCATTGATCGATGCTTATATAAATATATATAAATATATATATATATATATATCTAATATATACAGCACTTATTCTGTCATTGATTGAGAGACTAATATATACGGCACTTATTGAGCCATAAGTATTACTACCATTATTACTATACTGTTAGTATAATGTTATTTTGGAGATTTTTCATTTAATGCTTTAAACACACATCAACCAAATTCACTAACTTAATTTAATGTAATTTTCAAAAATATTCTTATAAAAATTTATTAATCCTATTCTCAGAGTTTCCTCTTCTCTAATTACCTTTTATGAATTATATTATATTCAATTCATTTTTACTACATATTTTACCTTTTATGAATTTACAGTCGAGATGCTCACATAAGCCTATCTCTGACATCACTTGTAAAAAAAATATATATATTCTAGGTACCACAAAACATAATTCGGTAACATCTGTTTTTCTTCTGTAAAAAATTATGAGTTATGTTTCTTAAGAATGAATATATAATGATGAGATTTTTCTAATATTTCCATTCATTTACTATTATTTCGAAAGAGAGTTGTGATTATAGGAACGACAATAAAATATTAATAAGTATTTTAGATATAATATATCTATATGTAATTGCTTTTAATTTGCAACAAAAAAAAAAAAAACAAAGTAGTTATAGAGAGAGAGTATATTTAAATATTTTTATCAAAGAAAGCAAAGGAAGATGGAACTATGCGTCCCTGGTTCCTTCTTACTCATAAAGTCATCTCGGGTGCTAATGTTTTTTATTTTTAAAATTAGATAGGAAAAACAACGCAATTTAAAGGAGAAATGATTTATTATTATTTTACTTTTTTTACGAAGCAGTGTGGAGAGGCTAAGCTTACGCAGACAGGGCTAGAGTTTATAAAAGATAACACGACTTGAATATTTACTTCATCTCGAAATTATTGAAAAAATAAAGTTTCAAAAACAATTAATCTCCCTGTCTCGCAGCTTATTATCACAAGCTAAAAATATATGCTAAGATTCTTCCCTGCCGAAAGAGAAATTCAGGAGTTGTCAAATATACCTTTACAGATGCTGTATCAATTAGATGCCTAAAACAAAAGAACTCAATTACTTAATTCTTCTTTTTCTCTATTTCTCATTAATTTGGTTTTGGAATTTGAAAATTAACCGTTAAATATTGAACATTTCAATTCTTTACCAACAAAAGAAAAAAAAATTCAGTAAAAATATACAAAACTCTTTATCTCCATTATTATTACTACTATTACAAGAAATTATTATATATTTTTACCAAAAAAAAAAAAAGAAGAAGAAACGAATTATAAGTTTCAATCTGCCCCCGTAATTCTGGAGATCATAGAAAAAAAAATTTTACAGTGCAGAAAAAAAAAAAATCCTCAAAAGTTTCATGCTTTCCATTTTTGATGAAGCATGCGGAAAATATGGTATATGGATGTATACATTAATCTACAGCTTCAGCAGAAAGTAGTGAACTATACAGACTTGCTGGCATCCGATCAACCGGCCCTGCCACGGCGGAGCTGGGCGGTGATTCCCACGTTCAGAAGAAATCTTGATCTGATTATACCTCAAGAATCAAATGAAAAGGGAGTCTTTAACAGATCATAAGGTGCCCATAAAGCGTCCAACGGGCACGGCCGGTTCGCGTCTAGTCTTGCCCAGGGCTTACCTTTACCACTCCAATGCAAGAGACTAACGGGACCCGGATGTAAATCCCTGCAAAGCCCTCTAAAATTGTCACCTCCGAGACCGTGTTGATTCCACCGGTGATCAACGGGAGCTATATTTCCAGCAAAAACAAGCAAAAATGGCGGCAAGGAACCTAATTCGTAAATTCTTATTCTCTTCTGCAGTTCCATCCATTCCTCTATCTTGGTCGTGTAGTCCCCTGCCCTCCATCGATCAAGATCAATAACCATCACCCCGGTGTTGAAATAACAAGCTTTCCGATTGGCAAATGTTAGAGAAAGTGAAGGATTTGACCAGAATGTGGGAGTGAAATAAGAAGTGAAATTGGCATTGCAGTATTCCGGTGCTGCAAGAACTTTGTCATCCCCCAAAGGCGTCGCAGCCAGTTTTGCAATGTCATCAACCAGAACGAGGTCGGAGTCGAGGTAAACCACTTTCCGGACACAGACAGGTAAGAGATTTGCCAGGTAACTTCTAGCATAGTTGAGTGGACAGTCGAGGGCGGATCGAATGGAAGTCGAAATTAGGCCCGCCACGGCCGAATCAGCAAAGGGATAGATTTCGAATTTAAGGTAAGGGAAAGAAGCAGAAAGGGTGGCGCGTAGGAGGGACGCGTTTGCGGAGGCGGAAGTGACGAAGTGGAAGATGATGTTTTGTGGGCAAGAAGTGTGTTGGAGGATAGAGAGGATTGCCGCCATGGAACCGCGGATGTAGGCGGCGTCAAGGGTCATGGCCACGTGGACAGCATCATCGGAGCAAATAAAATTATTAATATTATAATTATTCATTCCCGTAAGACTGTCATCCTCTTCTTGATCTTCATCATTGCCAATGCTGGCGGTGGTGGCGATATCCATGATTGAAGGGCACTCTGGCGAGTTGTAGAATTGAGGGGCTTCCTTGAATGCCTGTGAAAGTGTACTCCTACTTCCTCCATTATTTCCCGTTGAGGAAACAGAGCTGCAAAGATGAAGAAGAAAGAAAATGCAGAAAGAGAGGAAGATCAAGAACTTTCCTTGGTTAGACTTCATCTGGGGTGGATGTAGAATTGAGGGGGAAAGAATGGTTTTATCACTGCCCTTTAAGCTGAGGGTAGGGTGGGGTGGGGGGAATCGGTTTGCGTAGGATTTGATTGTTTTTGAAGTTTTAAAAGAACTGAGGACTGAGAAACACGGTTTTGGTAAAATTTAAAAAAAAAAAATTGAAAAAAAAGGGGAAGGGCAAATAAATAAATAAATAAGGCTGGCTTGCTGGCCGGGTGCGGATGGAGGGAGGGGTGCTGAGTCAAAGATTTTCAAAAGAAGGTTGTTGGATTCCTCTACATGGTTCCAATTCTATATTGACCTTTCTGCATAGGGGTGCTAATGTAGTAATGGCTAAGGCTTCCGTATATATATATTTTTTCCCTTGCTAATAAGAACATTTTTAATCATGAGAAATAAAAAAGGATCAGAAAAAAGGTGCATGCACGGTCATTAGTTTATTAGTGGGATTTATAATTAATTAGTTTACCGAACGTTAAAAGTCGTAAAGTTTTGAGGTTTTGCAACGTTAAAAGTTTAAAATCTTTTGACTTTCCAAAAAAAAAAAAAAAAATCTGAACTTTTTTCACTCCATATTATTAGTCAGACAATTGGGTCATGTGTTTGTTAGTGTTCTCCTAGCTTATATGGCCAAATTCTGGAAGGGAGTAGTAGACAGCTATCGTGGTTTACTTCTCTACATTACAATTACATATTCATTTTGACCCGAAGACTATCACCATCAAGATTTTTGCCGGTGGTGGCAAAGAAGCTTCCACCTCTGGAAAATTACAATAGATGGTACATGTAAATCTTATAATCCTTATTTCAATCATAATAGTATATCATAAAATTTATATTGCGACTGAACAAAAATTATATATATTCACCGAAGAATAATGCGTTTTCTCAATGTTAGGAAATGTACTTATTAAATAAAATGTAAATATAACAAGTAAGTCAATGATTTTCAAATTGTTATATAATGAGAATTAGCATGATGCAAATGACCTCAACCCATTATTGTAATGAAAGAATACCAAGAATGATGACTAGTTCTTTTCTTATGTATGATCCGATTGGGAAATGGAACCTACCAGAGTACATAGAAATAGAATGAAAATTTCTGGTATAAACTATGTGTTGTTGCAGTGTCATTTTTTTTTAAAGGAAACCATTGGCTTTTGAGTACATATATATCGTCCATTTTCAACATTCAACATTAGTAGTATTGAGTAAAAGAATACTCCAAAGGTTTAATTAGGTTTTGGGTACTAAAGAATGAATTGTTTCCTAATTTTCTAAAAGAGTAAGACTAGCCAAAGCATAATTTTCACCGACTCTGTTGTCTACACTGTAACGCAAATTCAAAGGCAAACCAACAAACACGGTGTTCTTTTCAAATAAGTTGTACGGTCTCAGTCAGGCAGTCGGTACTCCTCCTTGCATTGAACTAACATTGAAGTAGAAACTCTAGCTTCCACTCTGCACCAGAAATCGTGCAACACAATAATTACGCTTTCAATAATGTCGTTTGATAGAAATATTGGGCATATAAATTCAATCTGTTCTATCCATTTAAGCTTTTAAAATAAGTAAAAATTTAATATGATATCAGAAAGGAAGATCATGTACTCGCTGTCTGTCTCTTTGTCTATTGATATGTTATTATCTAATTGTTTTAAGTTAAATAACAACTTTCAAATACTTAGTAAACAAGCAAACAAATTAATATCATAACTAAAATTCCATAGTAAATCCTTCTTGGGCACACTATGTTTAAAGTGATCTCTCATGATTGAAGTTTGACATATAAAAATAAATAACAAAAAAAAAATAGTGAAAATTCGTGATGTTCAACTTATAGCTTTATTCTCAAGTATTATATATATATATATATATAATTATATGTATCTGTACACAAATAAAGAAAATATATATTTATATATTTGCATCGTCGCATAAATGGACCTAACGTGAAAAAGGCTTGAAAGAGGGTGCAAAACAAAAGGACAAAGTTGATGCCGCCTGGTGGAAATGTAAGTAATTCCGTTCACATTCATTCATTCACCAGCAGCGTCCGTACTGGTCCTCTTCCTCTGCGGTAGCCCAAACGCCGAACCGAACCGACTCTATTTTCATGAAAATGCATGCATGATAAGCACCTTTTCAATTTTTCCTTCTGAAAAATATTAAAGGCTAGTACTACTACTTTGCAGCATTATAATTTTGATATATTCTTGCTGCTCCAGTCCTACTAAACAATAATCGCCCTTTCCACGTAATCATTCTGCTTTGCGTTGAGAAGTCATATATGAAATTGACTTTAATATATAGCAAACAGTTGCATCATAATTTTTTTTCATTATTGGATTTTAATTAAGTGAACCGTAGGCATTAATTAATACTAGCCAACTACCTCCTCCGTTCAATTCATATTTATTAAGATTTTTCACTCATTAACAACTAATTATAACATGAAACAAGGAGTGTTTTCCTTCTTCTTTTTTTCTCTTTCCATTTTCTTGTAGTTTTACACCCCTTTCTTAGATTGAATCAAATGGTGCATATCTCCTCAATACCATAATGATTTCAACAGATATTTGATCCATCGCAATCGGTAAAAGTTGCTAAAACCCACTACGCGAATTGGCATTGAATTCTCGGAGGGGTCATTTCAGGGAAAGAAGAAATGCAAATACTGTATCGGAATGAGACCCGGGATGGCCTCTGACAGAATTCACTCTGTCTATCACTTACTCGATACTAGTTCCTCTTAAAAAAAAAAAAAAAAAAGACCAGAAAAGATATCTGGTGGTATCCAGAAAACCATGCTGGCTTTCTTAAGTCTTAAAAGACGGCTCATTTCACACTTCATCCAGTTCCTAAAGCCTCCAGCACCTACAATTTTTCCTTGCATTTCCGATACAGTCAATACTAGTACGAAAAAAAAAATCTGGTAATTTAGGCATGGAATTTTTTTTCCTGCATTGATAACAAATAACAGACCATGTGGATCACTAACCCCGAAGTTTCAAGGAAGTCTCCCTCCCCTTCCCCACAATTCGGTTCAGGTTTTGTTCCAATCTGCAATTTCTCTTCCTTTCTTTACCTCATCATATCCCTCGTTTTCCGTACTGAATTTTCTTTTATTACAACTACAAAGAAGTAAACAAAAAGAAAGCCGAAGGAAGGTACTCACCTCCTCAATCGTCTACGATCGAATCCTTCAAGTAATAATTTAATGACTAATCCTATAAGACATAATCCTTCAAAATAATACAATAATTTAATGATTATCAACGTAAGAGAAAAAACCTCAGCTCATAATTTCATCTTTGTAACAACAAATAAAAAGCAGAAAAGACTTCGATGAAAACCATCAACAGGATGAGCTGGCCAGCATTCACCACAAAAGCTCACAACAGGTAGCCATCGTTTTCAGGGAATAAATAGTCATGCCCTCGAAGAGGGATAATGACAGGCACAAACAACAAAACATAATAGTATGGTGAAATTTTATCCATGAGTATGAAATTGAAGGAGTAATAGTTATATAATAACAAAAATAAGTCACGATGCTTGTTAGTTCTCTTCTTTTCTGCATTCAATAATTTGAGTTGTAAATATGTTAAAACCAGTTTTATACCCAGAGATTTGACGCTTTCAGACATAGAAAAAGACCCCACATTTCATGATCTAGAGCAAGCAATTCATGTGCATGCCAAGAAAAGTTCGTTAAACAGGGTCCCAAATCAACTTTATAAGTGTAGTGGATGACGAAATATTTCAAGACAATTCTTGCAGGAAAAAAAAAAGGACAATCTCACTCAAAGAACCATTGATCCAAGTTGAGATCAAAAAGAATTTCGTGAAGCGCGCTGTGAAAAGAGTGTCAAAGAAATTCTTAATGTTGTTGTGCATGGTAATTCATCAGTGTGGAATTTCATAACAAATAATGGATGTCAACAAAGAGCTTTTTTAAGTATCATATGAAGCACAGAACAACAAAAAAAAAAAAAAAGCAACATGCGTACATATCCACCATGTGCCGGGGAATCATTTGAAGTCTGAGCATTATAAAATAAATATCACATG
The DNA here is from genome assembly GCA_035221335.1 of Echites panduratus. Lineage (NCBI taxonomy): Eukaryota > Viridiplantae > Streptophyta > Magnoliopsida > Gentianales > Apocynaceae > Echites > Echites panduratus. The sequence goes on from JAWZTD010000004.1 coordinate 8,570,156, forward strand.
CAGATTGCATGATAAAAGAATTTCTTTGACAGCAAACGAATTAAGAGAAGAAAAATCTCCTATTCATTCAAAAGAAAGCCCGATGTACAAGCTTACTCCTATATTATGTAAACCCAAATCTCAAATCAAGTAGATCTTGTCAAAAATCAACCAGGCACTGATAAAACTATCAGATCCATAACCCCACATGAACCAAAAAGAAAGCAAGAAAGTTAATAAAATCACTATTCCACAGTGCTGACCAGTTGAACAAACACTAACTGGAGACCTAGAATAGATTGGCTAAGCCACACAGCTTGGCTCCACCACACCATTCAAATTATGCATGATGCAAAATGGTTATAGAGAAACTCTCAGAAAGAAGGAAGTTAAGTACAATAGATTGTCAACCAACAAAGTACATAAAATCATACAATAATTTCATCTATCCAAATAGTTCAGGCAGTCTTAACAATATAACCATATAATAAACCACATTGAGGAGCTATAGTTCCACCCTTTGGTTGCTTGTTTCTTAATGCAGGCAGGTTTGCCAATAGTACTTCATTTCATTGATGAATCAGGGTGAGAAAAATAGCCTCCTTTCCCTTAAGGCCCTCAAAAGGATTGAATATTAATAACCCTTTAAATGAAAAACAATGCACCATTAAGGACATGACAAACGCATGTGGGATGACCAAAATGTTGTCTGGTATGCTAGTTCAAATGATTGAGAACCCGTGATGCATAAGGTAGTTCACCCTTGCTCAATTTCCTGCCTCACATTGTCCATTCTTATTATTGAATAGAAATAAAACATATAACCAATGATAGGAATCATTATAAATTATGTATGTCCCAAATGTCATGCTAGAAAGTATAAATATCTGAAAATTCAGGAAGAAAAACTTGATTTTAACCATAAAGAATGTCTTCAAAAACCCAATGCCCAACTCACATAAAATTCACATAGAAATCAATTTATACCCTTCAAAATGCAGTGATCAGCATAGCCCGAATGACTCTAAAAGAGAGATCTAGATCCATCTGCACTGTCTGCAGCCATTAAAGAAAATAATGCTACAAACCTCATTCAATTTGTACATGAATAATAACTAAGGTTGTGTTTGGACATCAATCTCATTTGAGATATATCCATCCATTGTATTCGAAGTATGTTTGGACCCATTTTCTCCTCAAAACAAAAAACTCACTCACATTTCTTGAATTAATGTTTTTCCCTCCACCTTTTTTGAAAGAAAAATGAATGAAAAATTGTGAGCTCAAATAGTCAATCCAAATACATCCTAAGTGTACAATAAAAGCTTGCATTCAAGTTTCGGTTCCTCCCAAATCAAGAATCATGACCTTGAAGCCAAAGATAAATTTTTTTTCAGGGATTTGCAAATTTTTAAGTTTATATGAAGATAGAACATATTCTCCACAAAATAGAAGAAGGGAAAATAATGATATTGTTTTGAATCCCTTCCTATTTTCATTGTCATTTATAAAATACAACATGTAAAAGCACATAGAGCACGAACAAAGTTCTATGCGACCTCTCTCCACCCCAACCCATGAGAGAGTCAGAGATTTTGCAGACTGTAAGATTTTCCGCATAAAACTGAAAATTTTCAAATGAGGCCATCATAGTTATTGCTCCTTGTCCTGCCCCTCATCTCTCACTTTACCAATTGAGCTCACGAACTGTGAATGCAATAAATGAAATGGCAGACAGTTCTAAACAAAATTACAGTTCACTGGAAACATATAGATTACAACACAGAGAGAAGATAATGTAGAAAATAAGTTGCCATATGAATATTTCTTTCAATCAACTAAGTAATTAGAAAAAATTCACCACCACAAGTGCAACACCAAATATACACAGAACAGGAATGAGAAGCCTAGGCACGAGGGAGCTCTTATAATACCTAGGATAATTTACCTCAACTCCAAATTAGAGCTGCAAGGACACTTATACCAATTAACAGGAGAAACACCTTCATGTGGAAATCAGCCTGCTGCTGCTGACTTGTGCGCTGAGGGAAACCATGTGCATGTCCACCATGAAATGTATTGGTATAACCATATGGAAAGCCACCAGCTGTGCCATACATAGTGGCATCTGGAAATCCATTCACTTGGATGTTGAATAAAGATGGGATAAGACCTCCAAAAGCTGCAGACAGCGTAAAGTTTCCGAACCTTGCAGTTGCCATAGGTGCAAATCCCCCAAACCCACCAGTGAACCCAAAACCATGTTGTGCAAAAGCATTCATATCTGGTGGCGGCGGAGGAGCTGTATCAGGCCTTTGCCCGGAGGGACGATGAGGAATCTCTACCCCTGGAATTGACTTAGACCTTGGATCTGTTGAATTCTTTCCACGGCCATACAAAGGGACCAACTTTTCCTCCTCAACAAGAGCTTTACAAACTGGGCATTCATGGGAACGAGAATGAATATGAAGCCATTTGTAGAGGCAAGGCCAGCAAAAGAGGTGACCACAGAGCGTGATGATGGGGTCTTGAGCTAAGTCAAAGCATATATTGCACTCAAAATTACCGGCATCACCACCATTGCTGCCATTTGCAGAGCAAGAAGGACTCGGAGGAGGTCTGTTTGTTGATTCTCCAAACTCACTTGACATCTCTAGGTCTCTGAACCTTCAAATTCTATGTAAAGCAACAAGGCAACATGATTCTTCATTTTAAGTATCAACACAGCAAAACAGAAGAGAAATATATATGTGTGCGTGTGTGTGTGTATATATATATATATATATATATATTTATAGCACGCGCAGACACCACATTTTGCAATCACCAGAAAGTAGGTTGTCATCAATTTGGTATGCAGGATTCTAGAAAACACTCACATAGTGACTCAAATATATTACAAACAAAAAGGAAAAGTATCTGAAAATACACAGAACACATCTTGCAAACAAGAAAAAGAGTTGTTTCGTTTCTTACATATTCTTAAGAAAGATTCCTGTAACCGGTGGGGAAAAGATTCACCGTTTCTGTTGCCTTTTTTTTTCTTCCTTATCTCATTTTCTGCAAATGATTAGTCCTAGGGCAAGTCATAATTCAACTTTTCTTGTTGATATTTCATTCCTAATATTTACTTTATAAATTGACGACAAAATATCTTATTATAGGTGATGAGATTTGATATAAAAATAAAAATTCTAACAATTTCCAAATGAAATTCAACACTACACATCTAAAATTCGAGTAAAATCCAAAGATCAAGAGCTTAAGATTTAAGGCAAACAGGAAAAAAAAATTCTCGAAATTTTAAGGCCAAAGGTCGCTAAAACACAGATCTAAATATCCACAATAAAGCACTAGTCATGTAAAAGAATTCAAACTGACCTTTATGAAGCCAAGCACTTTCTCCCTCTCCTCTCTGGCGATCAGAGATGAGATTCCCCACCAACGTTTGCAGAATCCGTTGACGGAAGTGCGAAGAAAAATAGAAAGAGGAAGGAGGGTACTCATATCGAAGTTTCGAGACGAGTCACGAGTGGTGTTACGTGTGGTGCTTCGGTCCCACGTGTCAAAACTTTTATCTTCAATTCCTTTTTTCTTCCTGAAAATAGGAACAGTTAATACAAGTCTTAAAAATCAAAATAATTACTCACTCCTGTTTATTAAATACTCCCAACTCTACATTTCAGTGAATAGAAGCTTACAAAGTGCTAATATTCCTGGCAAAAAACATATGTACACCCTCCCTCACTTAAGTAAACTGTAAACATAAGTCTCTAAATATTAAGTCCGTCACATAAAGATATTTCATATTTCCTTATTCCTTAATCCCAAATTATAGTCCAGTTTCTTTTTTTATGAGGGATAGTTATAGGTTAAAAGACTAAATTATCATCATTAATTATCTATTAATATCTACTACTTTCAATCTCAATAAATTAAGTGCAGAATATAAAAGTAAAATTAAACTTAAAATTAATTACATTAATTATACTAACTAACTTTTTTTAAGATGCGTCAAAAAACAAAATGGACTATATTTATAGGACGGAAGTAGTATCATTTTCTAAAAATTAAGGTAATTTTGTTTTCTTAAAATGTATCTATTTATAACTAATCAAACCAATAACCATATTTAGAGAAAAGAAAGAGACAAGGATAATATAAAAAAATTAATAAAATAATTAATGAACTAACAATAATGATTTATATTTATTAACAAGAAAAATTATTTCATATAAATAATAATAGACTGAATACTTAATATAAATTAAATTTTAAATGAATAATATTATTTAAATTCTTATTGAATAATTTAAAGTACTAACAAGTAATTGGCAATGGAACAGGGGGAGGGGGGCGAATCTATAAAAAATAACTATAAATAAATAAAATAACAAACATGTATTTTTTTTTTTTTTACAAATAGTATCCAATTAACTATATATATATCTTAACTATTCTACTTAAAGAATCCAAATTTATATAACTGATTCATTTAAATCGATTCATCAACATTAAAGTCGATTATGTTAATCTCAGCCCCCCCCCCACCCCCAATTATTTAATCATTACACTTTTGAATTTTATTTCCTTCTTCTTCTCACATGTTTTAGCGGGGATTTCAGGATTTTATAGCCCTTATGTAGGAAAATAAGGGCTTCCCTGCGCCCCCGGGTCATATTTTGCCTTCTTAAATTGAGTTTGGCCAGATCATTAATCCCCCTATCCACCGTATGTTAGGTTTAGTTAGGTTCTTATCAGTTATATGAATTATCATCATTAACTTTTAGAAACAAATTTAAATTTAAACATTATACTTTATTTGTATGTCCAAAATGTAATGTATTTTTTTATTTTGAGTTATTTGAAATTATATATCTTATTTTCTAAACTAATTAAAATTTTATTGAAACCTAATATTGTATATTATAAATAAGCTAAATTAAACTCCATTTTTATAAAATAATCATAAAGAAAAGGTTTATTGAAGTCTAAAGTAAACATGTAATTTTTAAGGGATTAAGTATTATTTATCTGAAATAAGAGAATACTTTTAAATTAACAAATAATACTTTCCCCATGAAGTAATACAAGATAAATTATTCGCTAATTTTAAAAAAAATGAAAATAATTTATTTGCATGAACATCCTCTTAAGTTGAGTTCAAAGTGACTTCGTAGATAATTGCACTGGTTAAAATAAAGGACAAAATTTTCATTTAAAATTTAATGAGAATTAAATTTAGCATTCATGTAGGCGGGACATCAATAATAATTAATGTTATATGTGGACAAGACATGTACCGAATCATAAAGATTTATAAATGAATTTATAGTTGGAATTAATTTTTATCAAAAACAAGTAAAATAGCTCATGTGGCGGATTATTAACTTTGTTTTTTTAAAAAAAACTTATTGTTATTGATTTTTTTTAATGAAATTTAATAAATCAATGATATAAATAGTTCATTTTAAAAGATGAGCTCTTTCTTCTTCTTCTTCTTCTTCTTTTTCTTTTTCTTTTTCTTTTTCTTTTTTTTTTACTAATATTGGAATCATGCAACAAAATTTTCCATTGAAAAAAGAATAGCAAATTAACAATTCATATGAAAATAGTAAGTTTGTTCGTCTAAATACAAACCATCATTCAAAATCAATATACTTACATCTCTATCCTTTTATCGATTTATCTATATCATTTCAATCCTAACACAAATGCATGGGAATTAACATAATTTTCTTCAAATAAGGTCTCTCTAGAGTGCACCTAACACAAATGCATGGAATGTTACTAAGATATGATCTCACTAGAGAATTCATGGGAACATGAAATGGAAAATTCTGATGTATCCACTAGTGGACATGGTCAAGTCAAATAGATTGGCTCGAGCTAAAATTGTAAATCTCCAATCCGATAGGATAGCTTCCCCACATTCAATTCAATATCAGAATAATGCTACAAGTTTCTAAATCCCTCAGCATAGAGAATTGACATGGTTATGAACATAATATATGACCAACCTTGTAAGTCAAATACAAATATGCACTCATTGTGCATGTATCAGAAAAAAAAAATAAAAGAAAGCTAAATCAGACTCATGTAAATTGATTCACTAAAATTAAAGTTTACAAGAAGATCAAGTTGTTAAGAAGAAGAGTTAAACTCACGACTTGCATTATGTACATTTTACCTCCAAAATCATTAGATTACACCCTTGGATGCTTGAATATTTTATATCTGATATTTGATAAAGAGATTTATCTTATTGGGGAAAATTTAGCAGCCGATGGAGATTGTTATTTGTCAAATGAACATCATATCCATGGCAAAGCTACAAGAGATTATACATAATCAATGACATATTACAAGAGAGTAACTACTATCCACTAAGTTTTTTATTCATTCATGTACATCATTCTTCAACTACTCATTGATTCACTTAGGAAGAGGGGAAAAAAATGATGTCCAAGGGAGATTCCTATTGGTCAACAGACCTTACATAATCAATGCCAATATTACTGGAGAAAATTTTAGCAGCCAAGGGAGATAGTTATTTGTCAAATGACCATCATAATCTATGACAAAGCTACAAGAGATTATACATAATCAATGACAGTATTACAAGAGATAGCATAATCAATGACAATATTACAAGAGATAGTAACTACTATCCGCAAAGTTTTTTCTTCATGCATGGACATCATTCTTCAACTACTCTTTTGATTCACTTAGGAAAAGGGGGGCTCTCTCTCTCATTACCAGCATGGGCATCCTGGTACCTTTTCTCAAATGGTAAAACATCACCTATTACTAAGAATTTATGGGTGAATTGAGGTTTATTCTTTAAAAGAAAAAAACAATAAAAATAAAACTTTTACCAATAACCTTTTTAATCTAATAAATTTATTTTTTTTCATCACTAACGGTATTAATAATGATAAATTTTATGTAGTTCCTCATTCACTATTTATAAATTGTTTGGATTAACTTTTCTTATTATTAAATATAAATCATTATTATTAGTTTAAGTATTTTATTGATTTTTTTACCATATTACTCATAAATCTCTCTTTTCCCTAATCACTTGTAAATTTGCTTAGAATCATAAATATGAATATTTTAGAAAAAAAAAGTATTATCTTAATTATGATAAAACGATGACCTGTGACTTATATATTATGATGGAAGAAGTAGTAAGTAGAACAAAAATTATACCTACGGATATGATCAAGTAGTTGAGAGGTAAATCTGCATAAAACAAGCGATGAGTTTAACTCAATCTTATTACAAATTATACTTTTTATGAGTTTATAACTATTAGCGGTATATTCAAAATACGGTCTGACTCTAACACTACTTAAAATAAAATAAAATAAAATAATCAAAGACGTAAATTTGGTCACGGTAGGATGGACATTTCAAATCGGAAAAGGCCAGTACATCAAGAATTGGTCTATTCTGTAGAAAATAGATGAAGGGGGAGTACGCTATAAAATGGTCAAGTTTTTATAATTTGACCGGAGAATGGTTGAAACTGGTTCTTGACGGTTCAAATTTTTTAAAAAGATAGTCACAACCATACGCGGCTTCTAGAATATTTTAAACGAATCTTAATTATATATTTTTTAAAATTAGCAATGACATTAAAAGAAATGTTATTTTGCATAAGGTTTTTTTAAAAAAAAAATGTTAGAAATAGATTCATCACTTAAAATAAGGGGAAATGAAATTTTAAAAAAATCATTGAAATTATTTCCAAAATTCTTCAAATAAAATCCTAGACAAATCAATATATTTCTTAAAAATAAAAAAAATCCAATGAATCTAATTTGTAATTAAAACAAAATGAACTAATATAAAAAATACCCAAATAAGCCTTTTTGTATTTAAATAAATCATTTATTGTCTCAATAGATAGAGTGACAACCAAATAAATCATAAGTATTAAATTCGTAACTTATTAATAAGTATTTATGGATAGTAGTTAAAAACTCTTTGAAAAATAATTTATTTATAAAATACAATGAATTATCAAATACTCATCTTCATTGAGAATTAAGATCAAATGCAGTCTAATGTCAACATATATATTTTTCTTGTAAGAGAATTGTGATTTTGAAAGGTAATCGAGTCAAAAAATTATAAAGATTATTTTAAAAAAGTATTTTGAAATTTATATCATGAGTTTTTATATTAATAAAATTCATGACTTCATTAGTTTTTTATGTTTAATTTAAATAAATATTTAGTAATATAATATTATTTAATATTTATATTTCAGTTTCAATGATTTTAAATCACAGTTTAGATAGTGTACACTCGCCCCTTATCAACACAAGCCTAGTTTTATTAATAGCATTCAAAAAATATCAACACACCCATATTGAAACTTGAAAAGATAAAACTATCTTTGGTTTCACCATTTTCTCCCTCCATTTTTCATTCATCAGCACGTAAATTGTATATGTTAATTGGAGTTCATTTTTTGTTCAAAAATAAAAAAAATTATACATTCCATTTTAATCGGATGGTTTAATTTGATTTCTAAAAAAATTTTCGTTTTTGAGTGAAAAATGAACTCCAATTTAAAGATATATTTTACGGAATTGGATGACACTATCCAATCAGATGGTGTATTCAATCGGAGCCTAAAACATTAATTAATTCCACCGCCTATTATAAAAATATATACTCCAATACCAGTATATTAGTATTATATTATATATAAATATATATATATATATATATTTATATGTAAGTGCACGTTCACTGACCATGAAATTCTTACACGGGACTAGAGAAAGTCAACGTCAAGGCCACTAACTCTTGATTGGATATTCACACATTCAAACCTTTCATTTCTCGACCAATTATAAAACCTTATTCCTGCTTTAATTTTCAAACCCTTTAATCGAATTTGAATCTTCAATCTTCATGCGCAATCCCAATGCATTCCTAAACTGCTTAGAAATTCTGTAATCAACAAGCCTTTGAATCATTAGATTAAAAAAGCTGTGATCTTATTTTTTATATCAGGAAATCATTCAAGCTTTACAGATGACACCGTCATTCCTGCAGCAGATAAACTACTTCCTCTCGGAGCATCCCATCGTCGTCGGATTCCGCTGGAGCATTACAGAGTCATGGATTTCTACATGGTCTTTTCTCTTTTTCTCAATTTCTGCCTACATTGCAACCGCCATCGTCCTCCACGTTTTCCTCCTCATAATCGGCCGCTACCGTCCTGTTCCGCTAGGTCCGATTCCTGCCCTTCACAGCTTCGTGATGGCACTCCTATTCGCCACCATTTTTGCCGGAACCCTCTCATCCGCCACCGCAGAAATCCGTGACACCAGATGGTTCTGGCGGCGGTCCAAGACTCCATTTGAGTGGCTATTTTGCTTCCCGCTCGGTACCCGGTCTTCTGGAAGAGTATTCTTTTGGTCATATATTTTCTACCTATCCCGATTTCTCCATATCATCCGTACATACTTTACCATTCTCCGGCGACGAACACTCTCTTTTGCCCAACTCTTCAATCACTCAACTCTCTTGTGTATGTCCTTTCTTTGGCTGGAATTTTCTCAGTCTTATCAAGTACTGGAGATTCTTCTCATGACTCTGGTTTTCGCCTTCATTTACGGCTACAGATTCTGGACTGAAATTGGATTGCCGAGAGCTTATTTTCCCTTTATCATGAACTTTCATGTAATGTTGCTGGCCTGCAACTTAATTGGCCATACCGGGGTGCTACTGCTGCATTTCTTGAAAGGAGGATGCAATGGAATGGGGGCTTGGGTCTTCAATTCTCTGATGAGCAGCATTGCGCTTCTGATGTTCTTGAATTTCTACATCAAGTTCAGGCATTATACTAAGAGAAGGACTTTGATTTCTACTGATGAAGATGAACCAGAAACAAATTTCAAGCAGCGGTGATGGTTAGTAGTGAGCTCATATCATGTCCCCTGTTCTTGCCAAGGCAAAAGAGGCGTCATTCATGGCAGAGGAATTCCTGTATGACTGTTTAACTAGTTTGTTCATAAACTTTACAAATTCCAAATTGGTAAATGTTGTTTTACCCCTTTTTTTTTGGATCTTCATTTCTCTGGTTGGTTGATAGGGTAGTGTTTATAATAATACTATTCAACCTTTGATACAAAACTGTTTCCAACATTGAGCTGATGATCCATTATCACTCTCTCTCTCTCTAGTCTTGTCAGAATTATGATTGTAATAATTGAAAAAAAAATCACATAAATAATATGATAAAAAATGTATAAAATATCTAATAAATTTATAAATAATAAGATAGGTAGTATAAGAGATCAATGCATGACCATTGCCGTAACACTTAACACCGTTATGATGGATTTTCTCTAAAATAAGTATGCACTTAATTAGGGAGGAAAAAAAAAAAGCCTTAAAAATGCTACATTCTCTAACCAGTGTCTCACTTTGATTTTAGAGCTAATAATTTAATTTAATTTAATTTTTTAATTTAAATATAAAATTTTAAATGAAGTTTTTTAAAGAAGAACACTAAATTCGAACAAAGGCAGTAAACTTTTAAGAGATTGATATATTTATTTATCTTGGCATTTAAGTAGTAATTTTAATTAACACGTGAATTTTTTTGTAAGTTTTCTCAACGAAATCTTTTTAATTTTTTTGTTCTTTTTTATTCTTCCTTTTTAATGTTTCTCTTTTTATTCTTTTTCCCCTTTATCCTTCTTTTATCTTCTCTTTTTATTTTCTTTCTTCATTTAAACATATTAGATAGTAATTTTCAAAATATTATAAATTATGCAATATGATAATTATCATTTGCTTTCAAACAAAAATAATATGAAAAAAGTTATTCTTTAAAAAAAATTTAAAATTGTTAATGATGTAGTCGAGTGGTTTAGAGGTGAAACTTTATATATTAGATCTTGGATTCGATTCGATTTTACTATATATTCTTATCTTAATGAATTTGTAACTCCTAACGATATACTTGATGTGCATATATAAGCCTAATTCGAACACTGTCAATAAAAAAAAAAACTGATATTTATTTATAAAAAAACCTTTTAAATTAATTTTATGTTACTTTATCCTACAAGAAACCTTAGGAATAATAAATTAGAACCATTCAAACCGAAAATAAATGAGGGACATTCCAATACATTGCATTACTCCTGTGGGGCCGGGGCTCGGGTGACAAAAGCAAGGAAGGTCAGGTAGCCGCCGGATCTGACTCTATAACCTGTTCCAGGTGATGATTGTCGACATATGGGCCCAGATCATGTTCATTTCTAGAACGGAGCAAACTCCCATTGTTTGATTGCGGATAAGAAGCTTCTAAAAACTTAATTCAAATTGATATTGGAAGTTTTGAACCATCTTAGAATATTTGGTTGAGTCACTAATAAAATTATGTTTTAATATCATAGATCATATCTTCTCTTATTTTTATTAAATATTTTAATTGATAAAGTGATATTTTTTTATGATCGACAGGTGATGGATTCAAATTATAATAGTGGCAAATGTTGTAGAGTTTGTGATTTATTTTTTAATAATTTTATCGGATTAGTTAGGTCAAATTATCTAACATGTCTGTTGAGAATCTCACATCGATTGTTTGTAAAGACAAATTATAATTTATATGAATTTGGTAACATCCAAAGATGTGAGTAAGTGGTTTGAAGGTAAAGCTCATATAGTACAGATTGTGAATTCAACTCAAACTATTAGTGGTTTAGTAACTTGACCAGGATAACACTAAAAAAAAATGAATTTGGGCAATTTAGATATTGTTTAAATATACATATATGTGAATTTAAACAATTCTTTCTCTTGAACTAGCATTCAGGATGAATTAGCCCCATAGTCATTTTAACATAGTTCACAATTTTAAGAAAGATTTAAATTAGCCAAAATGACAATCCCCAATCAAATGGTAACAACATAAAGTTTCAACTAGGAAAATTGGAATGCCCATGTTCTTTTGTATGTCATGAAGAACAGCACATAAAAAGACAAATTTCATTCCTTTTTTTAAAATAAAAGACAAAAGAAACTTGTCTACCCTAGCTAGCTGTACAATATGATTATGAGAACACTACTTTGCTTCTCCTATAATTCTACCTTGAGTTTCATTGGGAGTAATGTTTATGCAGTCAAATTAAACTGCCATAAAATTGAGCAAAAAAATATCTATTTCAACCTCGTCGCCTTCGGTGCCTTTCGCCTACCCTTCAAGTTAAAAAGAAAGGAAGAAAAAAAAAAATCGATTTCATTTTCAACGATGAAATTAATAATTAGATTCTATTGGAATAAGCGAATAAGCTTCCGAAGCGTTAGAATGGGAGAAACTTCCTCACTATGCTACTTGCGAACTTATTTATTCTACATTTCTTTTATCTTTGTCTGGTTTACAACCAGAAGTAGACTTCCTAACTGACCGAATTCTCAAGAATATTAATTGGTTGATATCAACAATCAAAATCACGTCACGATTCAAATCCGTGGCTATCTTCGACAGCAGCAGCCAATCAAATCTCTTCTAATCGTACACCTGATGCATCAGATAGAATCTATATCTATTAACGGTTTCCAAGAATAAACCAAACATGGGCTTGTCTTTGCAAGAGTCTATCTAGGAAGGAAGGAGGGCAGCAGGCAGGCTTATCCCGTTCTCGACATTTTCGATGGAGCAAGAACGTTCTTTGGTTTCGTCTTTTTCAATGGTAAAAATCTTAACTTTTTGGATATGAAATGTGTATATGTGTAATCCAGGTGATAGATTAGTTGCATTATTTGAATCAGAATCTTGTTTTGCCTTATGGTTTACATCAAATCTTCTATATTCTTGTTAAGAATCTGCGATGTTGGATCTTGTTGGTTTTCTTGATAAGCCAAAAGGGCTTCCTTTTTGTGTGTTATTTATGGTCAAATTCCGGTTTTTTTCAGTAACGGTCAGTAGGATTACTACTCGGATTGATTTTTAATGGAGTTTGTAGCATTGATAGAACTAATGTGGTAAAATTAACTCTGAATTTATTTGTTGAAAAGAGATGTGCGTCGGGAGTTTGATTGCTCGTTTGTCTGGTTTAGGTCAAAAACACTCTTCATTTTCGATTTGTGGTTTACTGTTGTATAGGTGTAGGGACTAGAAAATGTTCAATCATTTGTTACTTTCTTCCCTTTTGATTACTTTGCATAATTTATGATTATTATCTTCTGGATTGGTCTTTTTTTTGTATGCCGTCATCTGTGTACACTTGGTTGGCCTGGAGTGTTTAGAGGATGCACAAAAAAAGAGCTGCTGGCTGAGTATGACAATTGGGATTTAACCTAGTCAATTTCTTGATATTGATTCTGAGATCCGAATGGAGATTTAATCTAGGAAGTCCCATTAAAAAGGACTGATTGCTGTATAATCATAGTTCATTGAATTGAAGAAGAAGCATCATACGTAACTTGAAAATAGTGGAGATTAGATATAGTGCATACAGATAGTTGTTTCATTGAATTACAAGGGTTTCTGTGACTCCCCTTGATTTAAATTTGTGAACAGGGCGTGTTTATGAAATTGCTGCCTAAGAACACAGAGATTTATGGGCACAAGAAAGCAAAAAAGGGGGAAAAAAGAGAAGAAGAGAAAGGCATAAATGGATTTGATGTTGTGAAGTTTCATAATGAAACATATTGTAGCTGGCATGCCTTATTTTAAACAAAATCTTAATCAATCAAACATGATCCACATATGCAAATTGACACATGAGCTTATGTTACAGAATTGGCTAAAAGCTATGCAGTGACTCCCTAATATAAATGATGCAAGGCATTCAGTTTATATTTTATGCAACTTGTTTGAGAGAATATAAAGGTACTGGAATAGTGAAAAGAATATACCATGCCCAAGCAGAGTGCTTGGGAGACTAACTGTCATAAAATGTATGCAATAGAGAAATCAGAAGACAGCACTGAAAAAAATGAATGCAATGGAGAAAATAAGAAGACAAAACTGGTCTCTTTGCCATTCCTGTAGAAAGAAAGTGAAAAAAAGAATTTCAAGTTTGACTGTGACAAGAGTCTTTCTTGTTCTAAGTCTAGGTAAACTGTAAACTCTCTAATCTTTCATCATATAATTCGTAGCGCCTCCTTTGTTCCTCGGGGAACATTCTCCTAGAGCTGTAGAGCAGCAATTGAAATTTTTTGTTTATCTGATCACAAACCGTCACCCATATGTATGGACTGAACAGTCTGATTTTGTTAGTTTTCAACCTTCCACTCTACCAAATTGAGCTGGAACTGCAGTTGGTGGATGCTCGAGGAGTATCTTGGCAAATTCTAAGTACTAGAGTGCTGTATATGATAGTGTATTAGAACTCGTTTCCCTTGTGACCCTAGGTTTCACCATATTGCTGTTTTTATATTTCACTTTTTGACTTCCTCTACTGCAGATATAATCTCCATGACTCATATCCTTGCCATTTCTGCTGGGAACTTGATTGGCCTCATGATACTTGAACAAACAGAAACTCTCCGCTTGCTGTTCTGTAACTGAATACACTGAATAGTGAAGTAAAGAAATGGAAGTTTGCCAGTGCCTCGACTCTACCAATAACATCAAGCACCACCCATTGACTACCTTGAGAATTATCAGGGGCCTGATATGCTTAACAGTTTATATTTCCACAGCCTTTATGTTTCTGGTTTATTTTGTACCGGTCCTTGCTGTGTCTTTGCGCCTTGTCAGTGTGCACTATAGTAGGAAAGCAGTGTCCTACGCTTTTGCTCTCTGGCTTGGTTTATGGCCATTCTTATTTGAAAAGATAAACAAGACTAAAGTGATTTTTTCAGGAGACTGTGTCCCAGAAAGGGAACGTGTTTTGCTTATAGCAAACCACAGAACAGAGGTTGATTGGATGTACCTGTGGGATCTTGCATTGCGGAAGGGATGCTTGGGACACATCAAATATATACTTAAGAGTAGTCTAATGAAATTGCCAATTTTTGGCTGGGGATTTCATGTGTTAGAGTTCATCCCGGTTGAGAGAAAATGGGAAATAGATGAACCTATTTTGCGCAAAATGCTTTCGACTTTTACCAACCGTCAAGACCCCTTATGGCTAACTGTTTTTCCTGAAGGCACTGATTATACGTAAGTATCCCTCTGCTTCCCCATTTTTATCTAGCTTAATCTTATTGATCATAAAGGCTATTTCCTCCTGTACTTTATCTTCGCCTTTACCCTTCAACACTGTTAGATGTCAGCATTAGTCTTGAGTTTTCCTGCTATAGATTTGTCATCATTCTTGAAGTTATTACCTTTATTTGATACACTTAAAGCTATTGTTTCAAATCTGTGAGATTTCTGTAGCACCACCATGTTTCAAGTTCTTGATTTCAAGTTTTTCTTATCAAACAGTGAAAAGAAGTGTGAAAGAAGTCAGAAATTTGCCAGTGAAAATGGATTACCATTACTGAAGAATGTGCTACTCCCAAAGACAAAGGGTCTGCATGCTTGCTTGGAAAACTTAAGGGTTTCCTTAGATGCAGGTCCATCCTTTAAACTAAATCCTGTTACCATTACCTGCAGACTCCACTTAAATATTATTGATGTTACTTCACCATCTATCTTTGTTATACAATGGAAAATCCAATTACTGTTTGGTGATATATGCCGCCACAATGATTTTAACATAAGAGATTTTACTCATCTTAGCCGTCAGTAGTGACAGGTTTTTGCACAGTCCCTTATAACTAATGATGAACAAGAGTTGCCATGCATTAGTATATGAATTTGAACTTCAGATGACCACCTTTCTACTCCAGGAAATATTGAGTAGTGGAATCATCTATCAAGAAGTGGGAATCTTAGTTATCCAGAAAAGCAAATCCATAGTTTGGCACTAGCCAATACCTTTTTTAAGATTTCTGATGGTGAAAAGATGAGAAGATTGCTTAAGGTTTGTAGAATCAGAAATGTGAATTTTTACCCCTTTTAATCAATTAGAGGGATGGTTCTTGATTTAGTTTTCTTTGAGTTCTATCCTTTCATCTTTGAGTGGGTTGCAATATATTAACTTTTGTTATTGATCATAGCCTTCTTCTCTATATTATTCATTTGTCTTTCTTTAATCTTGGCACAGCTTGTGCAGACTCATCTTTAGCATTTCATTCCTCATGAACCTTAGAAAATTGTGGTTCTCTTTTTCCCAAGTTTGATTGTTTTACAGCTTTCTTAAACAACTTGATGCAGTTTATGACTTGACCATTGCCTACAAGAATCGATGCCCTACTTTCTTGGACAATGTTTTCGGCGTTGAACCTTCTGAAGTGCACATTCATGTCAGACGCATCCCTCTAGATGAGATTCCAACCAGTGAAAAGGAGACTACTAAATGGTTGATGGACACATTTCAGTTCAAAGATCATTTACTCTCCGATTTCATTTCTAATGGTCATTTCCCTCGTCAAGGAATCGAAGGAGAACTTTCAACAATCAAATGCTCAGTTAATTTTGCAATAGTAATTGCTTTGACTCTCATATTCACCTATCTTACATTTTACTCGTCCATTTGGTTCAAAGTATACGCTGCTTTATCCTGTACATACCTTGCTTCCTCTACTTACCTCAGTATCAGGCCATTTTCTGGTCTTGATTTTGTTAAAGAGGTGTTATGCCACCGTAAAACTGCATAGTATATATACAATGCTTCTGCAAAGTTTTCTTTAGGAAGTCCCATAGCTGTGAGACGACAAAGAAAACGGTGAATACTTTTCCTCTAGTTGGGTAGAAGGTGACGACCCTAATGAATCGACTATGAGGTGGCTGTTAGCTACAGCAGCGCTCAATTTCCACTGATTGGCTATGAATGCGGAATTGGCATGCAAGTGGAGTAGTGACTGGTTCTGGCTCGTGTAGTACAGCTGCACTTTCTTTTCTTCTTCCTGGTCTAGTCTCCCCTAAAGAAGCTAACATTAAAATTTGCTTGTCAAACATGCATTTGGTGAAAACTAATTACAAGTAATTTTTCCTCCCTGCCTTTATTACAGGCATTTGAATGTCCTTTTTTCCTTCTTATCTTTTCCGTTTTCTTCTTGTTCCTCTCTTTAAATTGATTCTGTGAGAAACATGAGGCTCTTTTATTTTGTTGTATAATAATAGCTCCTTTTACTTGTGTCTTACAGCAGGTGGCCGCATAAGAGGTGTAAATTCTTCCAGCTATTAGTTTTTTTTTTTTTAATAAGTGGTGTACAAGTTAGGCTCACACACGCACTTCGACTATATTACAAGTAAATATAAACTTACTAAAGTTAAAATCTACAATATTGCTTGGTTTCAGATAACAAAATCAACTATTGAAGAAGTATTTATTAGTAACCAAAACTAACAAGGAAAAAAAAGAGGTTCATTCAATGTCAACTTATTAGGTTAAAATGGAAATTCTTGTTGGGACAAACCTAGGAGTTTTTCGTCACATGCTTTGGATACATCATGTTAATTGTTATCTGAATCATAAAACTTTGTTTGCTTAATAAATATTGATCAACAACGAAAGACGATCAAACATATTGAATAACTTGTTCAATGAAATTAACATAGAATCAAGAATCATTGACAACCACCAGAATATATCTAAGTCTTGAAATGTATCAAAATCTTATTTTTTTAGTAATAATACTTTGGACCGACATCCTTCTGGTGTGGGGATAGAGAGAGAGTTCAAGGAGGATTGGGGTAAAAAAAAATTGGAATGTTAATTACGATAATCTCAGGAAGCATCCAAGATTCAGTGGATAGAAAATAAGGAACTAAGAAACGTGTTGTATTTTCTTAACAACATTCAACTTTTGGTTGCAGACTGAATTATGTTGGGTTTGGTGTAGTTATTTCGTTGAAGATTGTGTGTCCTTAGAAAGAAGGTGAGTACCTCCCCCATGCCGTCTTCCCGGGTTCACTCATAGAGAAAGAAGTCCTCCTAAGGGTCAAATTCCAAGCAAAATAATTGAAATTAATGCTTAATCTAGATATCGTTTATAAATAATATTATAACTGTTTCGTAAAGATAATCGAGATTTCTATTTTATTTTATCGAAAATTATACTACAATTTCTTTTTAAAAAATGATAATTATAGATTAAAAGATTATATTATAGTCATTAATTAACTCTTTATATCTATTATTTTTCATTTTAATAAATTAAATGTAAGATATATATTTAAAGTTATGCTTATAAATAATTATATTAATTATACTAATTAATTTTTTTTAATATGAAAATATTAAAAAAAAGTAATGTCAACATGGTAATAAAAAAAAAAAGTCATATCTTAAAAAAAAAAAAAGAAAAAGGGCCTGGACCCATGACCATGACCTTATTAAATGGAAAGACCAGACTTTAAAAGCGACACACCTTTTCCGAATGTCGGGCCTACGTGGACCAAGTTTATGTAAACACAAGGCATTTTACAATTATTCCTTTTTTTAAAAAATTTTTTAAAAAAACAAAAATTCTGTTTAAGAAGTTTTCAATTCAAAATTTCCTATGTTTTATTATAAAATATTAATAAAAATTTACAAGTAATCTTTAAATATAAAAAGATAAATTAGGATATTTATATTTAGATTTTAATAATATGTATTAAATTTTTATTTATATAATTTAAAATGACACATAAATATATAATAATAGATTTAAACCTATTTTAGTGTAGTCTGACATTTTTTTCTTTTACAGGTCCTACATTCTTATATTTATCAAAATTAAAGGGGGTGTGGGTGGGGAGTTGTCAAAGTTGTTAAGTAACAAATAGTTCATGAATTGACTCTTTGGAGTCTATTTAGGAATTTCCTTAACCATCAATGGGATTGACACTCCCTACGCGTAATTCTTAAGGCAGATGAGGGTGGGGATTTGTCAAAGTTCTGCGCAAATAGTCATTCAATTTCCTTAAAACGTAATTCTTAAGGCAGATCACAGACAATATTCAATTAATGAATTATTAATGCAATTTAATGGATCAATTCAACCGTACTCTTCCTTGTTCTTGTCTAAAACTCTGATTTTCTGTGTTAGAAAGATGTTATTATTATTATTAGAAATAATTTAATGATAATAATGAATTATATATATACTAATTATATTTATTATTTATAAGTCATTTAAATTAATTTTTCTTATCATTAAATATAAATATGTTATTTTTAACTTATTACATATTTTACTATTTTTTTATTATATTACTCCTGTATCTTTTTTTTTCAAATCAATATTATTAATTTGATTAAAATCACTATAAAAAGAGAATATTTTAATAAAAAATATATATTATTTAAATTTTAATAAAATAATAATTAGTTGCTTATAAATATAGTCACGTAACAAATAAGACTGAAATTTATTCATAAAGATAATTCGGATCTCTGTTTGTAGAGCATTCTTTGTTCACATGGACATCTGTCCGATTATAGCAGCCGGGCTGGGCTGGGCTGATAATACGATAGTCCTCTGTTCACACGTCCGATTGAAGCAGCTGGAGGTGGGCTGGGGTCTGATCATAAGATAGGATCAGGTGGGATAGTTGACTGATACATGGGAATGGTCCATCTCAGGTGTTCCCATTAGGGCCCAGTTGTTTAACCCACTTTCCTAAGTATGAACTAATTATTGTTATTATTATTATTATTATTATTATTATTATTATTATTATTATTATTTTCTTGACAGAGTTCTGGATGATAGGGCAGGGCACCATTGGAACAGAAGAAAAATTAGTGGACCATTTTTTCCTTTTTCTTCTTTCCTTTTTCTTTTTCGAGAAAATAATTGTACCGATGAAGATAAAATACATTTTTGCTACAAAGAGAAATTAATCAAAACATTAATTATTTATGGGTTTTATAGTATGGTTAACGAATACAAGGGTCAGTGAAGAAAAATCACTAATTTTAAAAAGTACATAATTATCTAATTAGATAGCCCCTAGGTTTGAATAATCACTAATCTAAGATCTTGCTGTTAAACTTTAAATTAAAACAATATTTGTTTTAAGAAAGTGATTATTCAATCTCAATTATCCTCAATTAGAAATAGAGACAGATTAAGTATTTACTAATTATTACTCAATTAATAATAATAATAATAATAATTTCAGTTGTTTCCACTTGGCTAAAATATTTAACTTTTAATTAATTAATTAACAAATTCAAAAAAATAAAAGGAAAATAAATAAATATATATTCTTATGTGGGGTTTCTACGAGTTATCTAATGATATTCATATACCACTCCAACTATAAATAGCTTTGGTTTTGTAACTTATAGCACGATCTCACCCACGACCCAAACCGCTCCTATATTTTCTCATTACCGATCTCACCCCAATTTCTTTCCTTTCTAATTAATTTTCTGCAATGGCAGCCATGCAAGATAACACCATAAAGCTTCTGCTTCTCTTTGCTTTAGGTAATTAGATTAATACATTCAAACTCTGATATATATTTCTTATCATTTAATTTAATTTCTCTCTTCCATTGATCTGAATAATGCCTAGTTTTAATTCAAAGCTTATGAGACTTCTTTCTTTCAGCATTACTTTTGAATTTGTTTCTATTATGGTAATTTGTGTAAAAAATTATATGGCAATTGTCCCTTTTGCTTTTGTTTTTTTCTCCTTTTTTTTTATTTGGGCAATTTATAAATCAAGAATTAAATCTCTAAGCTTTAATGGTGATATAGGTGTCACAATTACTTCAGCCACAGTGTTTACACTGCAAAACAGTTGCAGCTACACACTCTGGCCAGGGACTCTCTCAGGCAATGGTGGGCCAATACTCGGTGAAGGAGGTTTCGCATTATCTCCCGGTGCAACTATCCAACTCCCTGCACCAGCTGGCTGGTCCGGCCGTTTCTGGGCTCGCACCGGTTGCAATTTTGACGACTCCGGCAAAGGCAAGTGCAGTACAGGGGATTGCGGTGCACTAAAATGCACCGGCGGTGGTGCAACACCCGTAAGCCTAGCAGAATTTACAATCGCCAGCGACAACACTGCCAAAGACTTTTACGATGTGAGCCTCGTGGACGGGTACAATGTGGGCATCGGAATCCGTCCCTCCGGTGGGACGGGTGACTGCAAATACGCCGGCTGCGTCTCCGATCTCAATGCAAACTGTCCATCCGAGTTGCAGGTGGCTGATTCCGGGGCCGTGGTTGCTTGCAAGAGTGCATGTGCGGCTTTTAACACTTCGGAATTTTGCTGCACCGGCGATCACTCGAAACCGGAAACGTGCCCTCCTTCTCAGTACTCTCAGTTGTTCAAGAAAGCTTGCCCGTCCGCTTATAGCTACGCTTACGATGACGCTTCGAGTACATTCACATGTGCGGGCTCAGATTATTTGATCACATTCTGTCCCACCAGTTCTTGAGTTGAATTGAAAATACCTGAGAGATTTACAGCTGATAATACTCTGATTTCAGAGATAATAATGGGCTGTTGATAGCAGAGTCTGACAGGGCCATTTGAATATTGCTTAATTTTACTTCATCCCAGATTATATTGCTTAATTTTGTGTGTACTTATTATTTTTTTCCCCTAATTTTCGGATAGTTTTACTAAGGATTCAATATTAATGCAGTAAATTTTAATTTTTTTAGTGTTTTAATGTGAAGTATGCAAAAAAGTTTAAGCACAAATAAGAGTATGCCTGTTTAATAATAGGATTATGATCCTTTGTGAGTGGTTCTCGGATCCCCTTTGCAGGATCAGGAGTCTCGGGGCCAACATACCTTTTCAATATATATATTTTTTATAACTCAAGTTCAATCTTACACATGACACCTTTTCAATATTCATAAATATCATAGGTGGTTGAGAAAAATAAGACTAGAGTTGAAATAATTGGCCATTGGAATTTTGGAAGAGAGGAAAATGGGAATCTATTCCATTTTCTATTTCATCCAAGAAAAACTTCTAAAACGAAAAATAATATAAAATTTTCTATATAATGAGACCGGTAGGAATTCACTTTGATTAATTGGGTGGTCTTCGGATTGGCCAATGGTTTTGGTTTGCTTGCCTTTTCTTGCATGATCTCAGTCATATTATTTTATAATGCAAATCCAACAGAAATGCTTGCAGGTTTGTTCTCTTTAGTGCGCACCATATCCATATAAGTTTATAACACCATCTGCCATTTGCAGGTTTTACCATTTTTTCTCAGGACCAGAAAATATACTTCTATTGGATAATAATTTAATGGTTACCAAATCGTAAATCTCAAGAAGCTGTATCATAATGATTGATTCCCTTTTCAAGGGCAGATTATTTTTGCTTATTCTGATCAGAAAATGCCCACAGGAATTTCAATTCTGTACAGTTCAATATCTAATATGAAAAGACCCACAAATTAGAATAGGGAAGATGCCAAATATGTAAACTGTATCAAGGCCTTAGGCCTGATAAAAGTATTCATTACAAATCCTTTCCCTTTTTTTTTTTTTCCTTTTTAATACGCTGTCAAATTTCTCTCTACATTAGACTTTCATCTTCGAAAGCCAAAACGACAATAAAAATCTACCATTTTTTGCTTTTTTTTCTTTCTATTTTTGGTGAGATTGAGAAGGGGATGACAAAAATCTAATCTCTAGTGCACTTGCAAATTTGTGCCACCTATTCCTAAGACCTAAAAGGGTGAAAAATGAAAAACAACAATTACAAGCCTAGAAAAGGAAACTAAGGCTACCTTGCCTACACATATACAAGAACTTCCCCCACAGAATGGTTACAGTAACTGTGAAGGCTTCATGGGCACTGGCAATGATCAAATCATGATCCTGTTTGATGCCTATCAGAACCATGAATCCAGTTCACCCCAGCCAGTGCAAAGACCTTCTCCCTCTTCTTCATGGCTGAATAGGGTTTGATCAGCGCAATCGAGAGAAGCTCCACAGGCTCGGTTATAAGACTGGCATGCAGAATGGCATACGCGTAGCCTGTTGTCACCATCGTTGTCACATTTTTGGATAGAGATCTGGTTAAAAGATTAATGATCTGATGAGTAAGCCATGAACAAACAAAGGAAACCACATGTCCCAGTATCATCAAATAAATGCAGGCTTCTCTAATGACTCTCGGGTTCTTGAGAATTTACCATAATACACACTAAAACAAAGAATAAACAACTAACAGAACCAAAAGAGTGATTAAGCGTAAAAATAGCAACTCACCCAGCAGGCCAGTCGCTTAGCAGCACCATCGCAGTCTTTGCCTCTGAAGTAATTTAAGAATTTTCGAGGTCCACCAGGGAATAAACGGTGGTAATTGGGCATTACAACAACTTCTTCTAGCTGCTGCAAGATACTCAATTCACTAGGAGCACAATGTTGCCCACCTGCGTCTTTCTGCAGCACGTCTTGGCAAACAGAAAGACTGGGAAGTAGTGTGGAGCTATTCTGGCAAGTGTAACCGGCATAATCGGAGCAACGGAATTCACAAACTCCATTATCACAAACGCCACCATGAAGGCTACACTGTTCATCACAAACAGCTGCAACATTTTAAAGTTGTGTTAGACAGGCAAGAGGGAGAATTTTTTCACAAGATCTTGAGTCTTCAATTCAGATCAATATCTAGTTGCAGGAAGTTTAAATGCGAAGTATGAGCGGGTACATGCATCTTCCACAATTGCAGCTTAAATGAAAAGACCATTACATTTCAGGTAGCATTCAAATAATAGTAAAATCCAACACCAGCCCTATTATTTTACTATTATTTGAATGCGCCCTGAAATGTAATGGTCTTTTCATTGGTGGCTTTCAATATGGTGGCTCATTGGTGGCCACCAATGAGCACTTCCCTTTGGTCCAAGAGAAGGTTATAAAGCAACAGTGTATGCTGTCACTAGTTTTCTCATCTTGTCATTAAATACAAGCTATCATCCACGAGATTTATTTTTTGTTCTTCGCCAATACAAAACAGATATCATAGCAAAATAAAATATACCTGTCGAACAGTCAATGCCGGTATAACCATTTTCACATTCACAAACACCATGGTTGAGGCACTTTCCATGCGCACTACAATTACTTGGACAAGAGCCTGCGATAGAAAAGCTCCAATAAAAATCTTCATAAAAGAACAAAGAAGAAAATCCTTATCAAGAGAAGGTTATAAAGCAACAGTGTATGCTGTTGAGAAACAACAGAGTGGAGAAACAAGTTTACAAGCTTACGTTTGCTACAATCATAATCATCAAACCCCAAAAAGCAGCTACATCTTCCATTTATGCAATCTCCATTGAAATTACATGCATTGGGACATTGACCAGATACGGGCTCTGGGTCTACATCACAGAGTTCATGGTATGCTGGGCAGATCAACTCACCTACAGTTTTTCGACAATAACAGGACACAATTCAAAACTCTACAAGTTAAATAATCATTATGGCTTACAATTGAAAATGGTAAATTAAGTCAAAATTACCATTAAAACCAGGAAATTGAATTGGACCACCAGCTTCAGGGCATACTTTCCAAATGCCATCAACAGCAACCTGGAATAATATCACAAAATTCTGTGAGTTCCAGAATCTAAATGACCAATAATGAAGCAAAGATTTAGGCCTATTTATGAGGCTTCCATGTCTGCAGATGCAGATAAAAGGAATAGGGCCTTTTTTTTATAGATTCTTAGAGCAAATACACCATCCCACCAACAAAGAAGACTGGGTCCCATTCTTATAGAAACACTCCGAGAAAACAACAAGATCTGCATGTTACGCATGCTAACCAAAAGGATTCTTAGGCTGTAATGCAGTTAATTCATCATTTTAGCCTGATCTGCTAGGTTTCTTAAAATGCAAACTTTCCATTCCCCCAGTACCTTAAATTGCACCTCATCTCTACAGAGAAAAAACCATGTAAAAAGGGGATGACAAAACCCATTGAGTACTCCAGCTGTACCTATATTCTCATATAGGTGTTGCTTTTAAGGCAACAGGAATAAATAACTATATGAAAAAAATAAGAACACAACCAGTAAATAAATAAATATCAAACACAGATATGTCACCCGAGATCAACACAAAAGTGAAAAGGAAAGGGGGAAAAAAAAATGATTTAATCCCCAAAGCATACCTCTAGAGAGTTATTTACACATCGATGCTGATAACAACCGTTTCCCTGTGCCACAGAACCTCGAACAAACCCAGTCCGCACCAAGGATGAGGCCATACACCTACACATGCAAACAAAGGGAGGAAAATTATTAATTGTCACAACTTTATTCTACAAAAGAAGTTGGCTAACATAAAAGAGGTCAGACCGAAATGTTCACCTTGAACTACTTCCCCGCACTTCACCCAACATACGGTCAGGTGCCCGAGCACTGTTTGTGTCTGTACATGAACCATCAGAATATGCTACAAAGTAAGTGCAGTAATCTGCCAATGATGATTGACCACCTGCAATTTTGAAGAGAGCAAATGTTCAACATACACATCTAAACAGGTAACTCCTCATGCTCAGTTCTATAAATATGTTACATCTAAATGATCATTAGAGCAATTTACGGCCCAGAATATGCTCATTTCTTGAGGAAAAAGTTATGTTCTACAGAATCCAAATACAATGATCTTGTTTACAATGGGAAACCAAGGGTAATACACCACAAAGAAATTTTATAAGAGCAAGCCAGAAAAAGTGTCTTAAAAAGAAGGAAAGAAAAAACAGAAGCAGCACAACTAAGAAATCTACCATGCAGAAACAAATGGTTTTATTTCCTAATTTGGTTCCTGCAGATTCAAAGGAATGCGAAGATTTATTAGTCTAAAATATATTAAGGTTTTCTTGGTAACTCTTTTATCTTAGTCCTCTGGTACTTTTGCAATGTTTTATTACATGGTTCATTAGTTCTTTTCTTGTGGTCACGGGAAATTAGTATACCAAACTCGACCAAAACAACACGATAATCCAAAATCTAAATTAGAACCAAAAGCATGTAGGAATCAACAAAGACAACATAAAATTGGTATACCAAACTCAACCAAAACAACACAATAATCCAAAATCTAAATTTGAACCAAAAAAGCAGGTACGAATCAACAGAGATAAAGTAGTCAAATGGCCATAGAACAAATTGCACCTCTGTTAGCCTGAGGAAAATAGCGAGCCCACTGGGGAAGGTCCCCACTATAATTTAGTATTGGACAGTAGCCCTCAGCCTCTCTATTATATGTACATCCAGATAACTGAGTTGTGTTACAATGATATGCTCCCTTCCAAAGGTTGCAAGGCAAGGTCACAAATTCAGTTCCTTGATTCCGGCCCCAGTCAAGACGGTCAGCCATGCTATAATTAGCCTGATACCATCCACTATCTTCTAATAAAGCAAGAGTCATTTTTGAAACAACAGATCTAGTATCCACTGAACCTGTCATTATCTCGTTCATCATGAGCCTTTTCTCCCAGTGTGATCCTGCAGCAAGATTTCAAATTGTTACAGCTCACATCAAAAGTCATGCTGATGCTGAGCAGGGTAAAATGGAAAAAAGAATTCAACACCAGATTGTAGAGGATCAAAACCATTCAATGAGGATTCCAGATGGTATAGTTCCTTGTTCTTCAGCAAATTTTACAGAATCATATCAGATGTTTGAGAATAAGGAAGAAAAACTAACCAGATGTGCCACGCCCACCACCATCTTCCAGTTCCAAACCAGTGAAATTGTCAGAAAATGCCTGCCAGTGAAATGCTTATCAAGCTCTCTTGCAAAGTATTCACATTTCTCATTTTGACAAGCACTGATCCGTGTAAAAGAATAAAGGCACTGAGCAAAATAAGCAATTATCAAGCTGGGGTTAAGAGTTAACTGTACCCCATAATGATAACGGGAGTGCATGACAACTCGAGGAAGTACCACTCTTGTTACCACCCTTCCAAGCTTTTCATCCATGACCTGTTCAGTAACCTTCAAAACAAAATAACAAGTAAATTGGCATCCAAAATATGATGCACCATGCATATAGAGTGGCATGAAGCATCTATCTTAGCAAATAAATTATTTTC
Source organism: Echites panduratus (assembly GCA_035221335.1). Lineage (NCBI taxonomy): Eukaryota > Viridiplantae > Streptophyta > Magnoliopsida > Gentianales > Apocynaceae > Echites > Echites panduratus. The sequence continues at coordinate 8,597,199 of JAWZTD010000004.1, forward strand.
ATGAAACAAGGAAAAAGCTATTTGCCAGCATCTTATAAAAATTCCAAACCCTAACAAAATAAATCTCATAAGCCACTCATTCCAACAAAAGCAAATGCAATGAATGGAATCACCAAAATTCAATGAAGATTCATGCAAGGTCCTCTAGAACTCTTAAATTCTTTGTAACGTAAAATAGGTGATATAAATTGCGTGGATCACAAATGGTGCTCACTGCAATACTTTGCAGGATGGTAACAAATATTGAGACTCAATTGAAGCGGAAAAGAAATGAGAGAATGAGCCGGGCAGTTAAGATCAGGCAGGTAGAGTTGAAGAGTGGCTTGATTTGACATGTCCAGGAGTGAGAGGAAAGTACTGCTCAAACAAATTTGAACTAGAAAGGGTTTGGTCCGTAATTGTTGGCACCAACAACTGATCTATAGTAGTTAAAGAGGCAAAGCCATAGATCCTCTTGGGGCTGCTCCAACTGACTGTTTCTTATTGTTGGGGCTGCTCCAAGTGACTGTTTTTTATTGAACAATGCACATAGATTCCACACAGATACATATGTCACATTTCAATAAAATTATAAACAGAATATATGATAGTCACAACATTTTCATACTACTTCTAACTCCATAGAGTAAGTAACAAAAGCAATATTACCATTAAAAAAAATTAATTGACTGATTGAAAATCAAGAATTCATAATAGGAATATCAAGATAATCTTTTATCCTTGTATGAGTAAAGTGGCAAAGGAACTTCTTGTCCAGATAACATATAGGTAATAACATAAAAAAATGTCATATTTAGAAATACTATTTATATACCATATCACATACTAAATAGGCAATATTTCAAAGAATAATTAGCTTTCTACACTAAGAAACTCAACGATATCACTCATGTCAAAAAAATGGCCAGTATTCCAGAATCCACAAAGGATGATGCCTGAACAAAAGGATCATTTTGAGTTTATTGTCTATCATTCAGAACCAGGTTTAGCAAAAATTAACCATTCACAGAGGGAACATCCTGTTAGCGGAAATGAAGAAAAGTAACAGACAGTTAAGAAAGAAAGCAGTTTCTTTATGGTATCTTCAAATTCCAAATATGTAAGCACATGCCATCAGAAAACTATTTACCCGACTACGCCTTCTTTTCCTCTCATCACGGAAGTGAGCAAATGCATGGGGATCAAAACCAAGGACATGCATTACCTGTGCAAGCAAAGGGTTCATTACTTTTGACTATGAAGATACATTAATCACACAACTAAAAGTCAACTCACCTCATGTATTAGAGTGGCAGAAAGTAAAGTTTCTGCTTCAGCAGTCAAGTGACGTGGAGCAACATTTACATGCCCTGCAGATAGATCTATCAGTGGTTTTGAACCCTGAAACTTGGAACATGCAATAAATGCTCGTGGCACTCAAGAAGAAAAAATACTCAAGCAATAAATTACCAGCAACAGCACGCCCCCACTGATCACGTTCACATGCAACAGCCCAAGCTAAAGTGTTCCCAGTTGTAGGTCTAGTAGTCACCAGGAGAACTAAATCTGCGCTAGAAATGCCTTCTGCAAATGCAAAACCATGCCTTAGAACCACGACAACAATGTGAAGAAAAAGAAAATATAGGGTAAAAATAAACTTATCCTCAGAAAAAGATACCTTCCACATATTCCCTCGGGAGTTGGACACCACCGTCTTGTCCACATGCGGAATATCCACTCAACCGCAAGTTTCCCTTTACAGGTTCAACGGCTAATGCTCTTTTGAACCAATCTGCCGTCTGCCCAAGAGCCTGTATCAAGTCATCTCCAGATATCAGTTTTTCTTCATTTCCAAATCAGAGTGAAGTACAGAAATCCCATCCTTATAAGGTCACGGCGGATGCATCAGAAAAATTAATACCACAGAATAACATCTCCAAACATAAGGCAGATATGTAAGATCAATCTGGTTTGAGTGTGATGTCCATTTACTCATACTTGTTCAAGGTTGAAAAAACTGACCAAAAAATTATCAGAGCAATACCTTCCGAAGACGGTGTTTCTTGTCCTCCCCAGCTATATCCTCTAAGGTGCAGTTATACCAACAGTCACCATAAAGGGGAGGATCTCCATGTGGATTACAAGATGGCTCACCAGAAAAAGAAGCCCCTGGTGGCTCCCCCAGCTGGTTAGAAGATCCAGAAAACAGAAACATTAGAAGGGGAGTTGGTGCAAACTGATTTTACCATTCTAATAAAAGGCAAATATAACGCTAAACACTTGCCTTCACAACATCACCAACACTTTGACAGTCCCTATCAGATGAGTGTCCAACAGCATCATAATTTAAATAAATTCTAATGGGCTGCTTCACATCCTGCTTCAGTGTAGAAGACTCAGAAACACCTAGCAATGCCCTTCCCCGGCGAAGAGTGGGCCTTGAATCACCAGAAACCTCATAGACCTGTGGAGTAACGGAATACACCTGGCGACCAGGTCTCTTTCTTTTTTGAATTATCTGATCATGAATGCAAGAATGTGAAATCACATAGTCATCCCCCTTTTCCAAGCCCTTCCTCTGTACTGTGTGTTCCTGTAACGTTGCATAAATTGCCTCTAGATATACCAATATCAAAAAAACCTACAAGACAAGTTGAAAGATTAAAATTTCAAAAAAACATAAAAGGTAAAAAAGTGGCAGCAGTAGACATCTTACACTAATTGACAACAACACAAGTTGCATGTTACAATACTAGATTAAAGGAGCAATCTTTACGCCCATACATCTACTGAAGCTCCGAATAGCTCACATTTTATGAACGGCCAATCGGTACAAGGACCACACTCACCACATTCGAAAAACTACACAAATTCATAAATGCGTGAAAAGGAATAATCTTTCACCACAAATTCGTTAGTCCAAACTAAGTTAGGGAAACCCAGATGGTAGGCCTGAGAAATAGGCCAAAGGCAGAGACTGAATAAAGAAATTACCAAAAATTCAGAATAAAAGTTCAGGGATTAATTGCCTTCCATCGAAATCTGTCCAAGTTCGGAATCAACAATGAAAGAGAAAAACTTCACAAATCACGACCTAAGATTTGCTCAGAGCAGCAAAACCCTATTCTATCAGAAAAAAAAAAAGAAAACAATAATTCACCAAAATTTCAAGCTTCCCCGATCCTAAACCCCCTAATATTTCTTCAGATGTTTCTCAGAAACAAAAACATTCCCATTACACTGAAATTGAGAAACTCTAGCTCATTTCACCCCAGCATTTCCTTAATTTTTTTTATTAAAAAAATATGAATTAAAAGGGGGAAGAAGAAAGAAAAAGGTAACTGTTAAATCCCAACCCTAAATTTGCATAAAATTTCGAGAAATACAAAGTGAAAGAAACACGATTCATACTTACCTTCAAGAAAATGGCAAATAATTGCAGCTTAGCTGAGAACCTGGGCTTCAAAGACACTGCAGTACATCGCCCACACTGAATCCTTAACTCCATGAAACGCGGTGTTCAACAACAAAAACAACATAGCAACCTTGGTTCCATCAAATCACCGACCACACTCCGATGAGCAACCACCCCAGTGAAAAAGACCCAAATCTTCTCAACATTATCTATTTAAATCACTAATTCAACAGCTGAGAAAGAACCCTCTTCGATTCAAAAGCAAAAACACTCAAAATCAATAAATTCTTTTCCTCAGCTTTGACGGTGGAAATCTGAGAAAACTAATTCTGTATCTTGGTTCTTGAGTACACGCTGTACAATAACAATAATAATAATAACAATAGGGAAAGGAAAGGAGAGGTGAGAAGAAAGTGAAGAAATTGAATAAATAGTTAAATACTGCTGCTACTACTAAGTCCCTACAGCAGCAAAAAATAATCACAGGTGGGTTGGAGTGGGGTGGGTGGAGTTTGATGATAATTTTCCATTTTTCCTAACAAACAAACAAGAAAAAGTGGCGAGTTGCAACATCTTTTATTTATATTTATACATATACAACTGTATATTTATCTTGTATAAAATACCAGTATATGACTATATTATATACACATACTATACCACATATCAATGGGTATGAAAGTACAATAATGGACATGGTCAGTGGCAGATTTGCCAAGGTTGTGTTCCAGTCCAGGATTTGCCTGGCCTGGCTATTTATTTGGTAAAGAAGTCATTTGCCATGGATAATTATGGTTTCTATGGATAATAACAGTTTTAGGAATCAAAATCTAAAATGTACAAATAATAGGGGCTAAGATCATGTTTGATTTCTTGTAATCTAATTGTGTTTATGAACAGGGAAATGGTTCACATGTTTGAATAGGATCACCAGCAAGATATAATGACAAATTAATTGATAAAAGGAATTATATTATCATAATTCTTCTTTCTTTTCTTATAAATAATTATAATTTTTTCTTTATTTTTTATATATATAAATATTCATACAAATGTAAAACTAATACTAAGTAATAAGTATGGCGTAGTGAATTTAGTGATATTTATTTTTTCAAGATCAAGATTGAGAATGATTTACACTTAGGTTGTTAATTTATTACTTTTTCTTCCCCTGTAGGTAGAAGTCGAGATAAAAAATAAGAATGTATAATTTTTTAAAGTTTAAAGTTTAATCTCAATATACAATTGTCAATGCTAAATTTGTTTTCAATTCAAGCCAATGCTTACGGAGTAATTTTGACTTGAGGTAAATAGTAAATGATTTATTAATATTTAGAAAAAATCATAACGTTAACATAATAACTGTGAATATAATTTGAGTCGAATTCATATTAGTTTTATCCGAGTAAAAGTACAAATATTTTATAAAATTAATACATCTTTTGTTTAAAATTGAATATCTCATTTATTAAAATTTTATTAAAAAAATTATCATGCTAAAATGAATTAAGTCAAACATCCAATTCGGTTCAGAGGGAGTAATATAAATTTTGTTCATATAAACTTATTAGTTCATCAAACAATAAATTTTAGAATTTGCTATTTTGTATGATATATAATTAATGAACAAGAGAATAAATTTTAATTATCTAATACATATATGTATTATATACCTAACTTGCAAGTATCTTTCAAAAGTTTTTTCAAGTGAAAGGAACCATCCCTCCCTATCTTTCACAAGCCACAAAAGTTTGAAACATATGGTAGTGAGATTACTTTAATTGGAGTATTGGTTTAGAATAATCTTTAGTTGAAGAGGGTGGGATAAGGCACACAAAGCCATGAAAATATCATACCCAAAGCAACAGAAGGATCACCAAAAAAAAATATTTTATATTACCTAAGAATGACTTTTCAATGAGGGGTTAGTTAGGTTTGGTGTTTTGCTGACCTAAAATCCAATTATGTGCCAAAAAACTTCCATGCAAACTTTGACCCTCCATTCACTATAGATTTTTATAATTATTAATTCAAACTCCACTAAAAATAAAAATATTAATCATAATTTAATTTCTATCAATTCAATGATATTGTCCACCACCCTTCTCACTTTCCAAAGAAAACCCTAAGATCTTGCAAACAGCTCACCAATCTTTGATCAAAATGATACCATTGGGCATTAATCTAGATGGGTTTTACCTAAACTATACCTTCGGAATTGTCACATTTGCATTCTGGTTTTCAAAATGTGTGCAAAAGAATGAAAGATGATTACGTGATGGCAACGGTACTATATATTAATTAGGCAAATCATGACCTATTTGTAAAGCCAGTCAGAGCATTAAAATCAGAGCATTAAAAATTGATAATGGTGTAAAATAATGTTTGTTAAAATAGATGGTTTTGTAAAATTGGAGTGTTTGGTCCCAAATAATCTATGATTGATAATTTTGATCCCTATTTATTTTTTTAATTTTTTAGATTTCTAAACAATTTTTGGACTACATGTTTAGTCCTTTTCTCATTTTTTTTTTGTTGTAAAATATCGCTTGGAACTCACTTTCTTAATTTAAAAATCATTTATATTAAAAAATTATTGATGGATCTAAAATATTTAAAAAATAATGGGGATCGAAATTGCCAATCGTAAATTATTTTGGTACCAATGCACCAATTTTTCAGGTGGTATTCAATAGGACAACTGTTTCCTATTCAATGTCAAAACATCTTTGTCTTAGTTGCAATTATGTCTTTGATGGACACATGAACAAAAAAAAAAAAAGGGGGTATACATATTATATATACAATTGTTTCTTTTATTTAAAAAAAAAATTTAATAAAAAATTAATTTTTGTAAATATATTTATAAACTAAGACCTAAAATGATAAACTAAATTCTAAAAGTATTTGATTTTTTTTAAAGAAAAAAAACAATTACCTGTTAAAGATTTAATCGTGCACTCTATACTGAGTGTATTAGTGCACTTCATAATATTTTTGTATATATATATATACACTGAAATATTATACATTCGTATACATATTACTCCCTCCATCCGGATTCAATGTCACTTTCTATTTTGAGTTGTCTATATTTCATATCTAAAAGAAATAAAAGAAAATTAATACTAAAGTATCATTAAACACCTCCTAAATTTCAGCATTTTATATCTACTAACCAAAAGTCTGTCCCTCTAAAAATTATATTAATGAGAATTGTAGAGTGATAAATTTAAGCAAGTTAAATGCATTCATTTTCTATTAAGTCAAAATAAGATATTCAATTTTGCATGGAAAGAGCAATTTTCTTATTATTAATCAAAAATGAAAATACATAAATAAAAATCAAAGTAGCCTAATATTAGTTCATGAAATAAATAAAAATGAAAATAAAAGATTTTCCCGCAAGCTTTTCATATCATATATGTTGAATTTAGTAAAATCTTGATATTAAAGTGTTGAATATTTTTTACAAAGTAAAAATCTGTCTCATCTCCTTTTTTTTTTTACAAGCGATGTCTGAATCAGGTTTATGCATATACCTCGACTATACCGTTAATAGCTATAAACTCATCAAAGTTAAAACTTACAGCAAGACCGAATTGAACGCATGACTTGCGTTATATAAATTGTATTTTCGAACCACTCGGCCACATCTTTTGATGCAGTCTCATCTCTAATTAAGAAGTCATTAGATTAAGATTCTATAATAATTTTACTAAATTTGTTAGATCAAAATTGGTCCAAAATATGAGGGGCTTTTTTTTCCACGATTACTACACTATTAATTGAAAAACAAGCCTCACCAGGGGCACACGATTGGTGTCGGCTTATGAAATTCAAAGGTCAATCAATATATTGGTCTTCTTTATTTATGATTCAGAATCTTATTGATTACTGATCTCAAGTGTCAAGTCTCATCCAACTTGCCGTAGAAAATGCGTGACAGTCTTTGCTCCCCCTCCCTGTCCGGCCATGCTTTTGCCTTTCCATAATTCACTCTCCATTAGTTGGTCTTACATATAAGATAAGACTTTTGCATGCATTTCTTCATATGCTATAAAACATGTGATCTTGCATGAGGATTCCATTGTCGTTTCTAAATTTTAATCAATGCTAATTTCATTAATTGATATATGTGTGGATGTGTGTGTATATATAAATATATATATATATATATTTATAGATATACTCACACAAATTGGTCCGGATAGTACTGACTTCTCTCTATAGAGAATGTCAATATATGTTCAATTCTAAGTAAATATATATGCACAAATGGAATGCATTGATGATATCCATAGCATTCTTATGTACACATGTAATATGTATTTATGTTAAATATATCGTCTCGCTCAATCCAATTTGATAAGACCATATACTTTATACTACTTGATAATATTTAATATTGTTATATTACAATAAATTTTTAAATTCCATCATGGTCAATCATGAAATATTATATGTATATATCATTTTAATGACATACCAAACACGATTAGCTAGGTAATTATCCGTCCCTAATTTCAAATGGTTTATAGTCATTTTGTTAATATTAATGTAAAGATTTTTTTCTCAAAATATCCTTATCATAGAAGAACATTAATAATGAAAGAGAGAAAATGTTTTAAGAAAAGAGATACATAGCACGGGAAATATATATATATATATATATAAAGAATAAAATATTTATTAAACTATCAATAATATTTTATGATAAGGAATAAAGAGGATATCTATTTTTACTTAAAGTAAATATTTAATGTGACATTTAAGTAAATTAATTTAATTGTAAAGAGTTGGACGGCAAATATAATAAAACAGACATTTAATTCTATAAATATTCACTATTTGTGTGATTTCATGTGCACAACGAGGGACGGGTAAGTTAGGGCTGTAAACCAGCCTGGTCTATGCAAAAGCCAAACATAAATAAAACTATATAGAATAAGAAAAAGAAAGAATAAATTTCTTTTTTGCTTTCTTTTTGGCCGAAAAAAGGAGGGAATAGATGAATGAATATAAAATAAGGAAAATTCTATTATGATTTCCCTACATAAAACATGTGGCTTACATTGAGCCAAGCAAATGAAAAGTTCATTGTTTATTCATTTCACCAAAAAGTAAATAAAGGGCTTTTAGTCTATTTAGTCTTTAATATTATGGTCAAATTATAATTTGATTTCAAATGTTATCTTTTAGTCACTATTATCTCTGATTATATTATGATCAACTGCTTTGGTTCAAGTTGTTATTCTCTGACAAGTTAAGGTGTAGCACGTTTTATATGACCAATTTTAAAGCGTAAAATATCAATTATTACTTTCAAATTTATTTTTAAATCAAATTGTGATTGAATTTATATTACCTAATAATTTGGATATATTGGGTTAATTCGACTTGTTGGTTAATTTGAATATAATCATATTTTTATTTTATTTCTTTTCTATTTTTAATATTAAGGTTAGATTTTGTGTGAAAATTTTAAAATTGATATTTTTACCTCTTTAAAATGGTTCAGTGTCTATCATGTGACTAGTTCTACACCGTAAGTTGCTGGAAAGTGACAATTTGAATCACAACGATGAATTATGATTGAATCAAATTACAATTTAACCTAAACACGAGGATCAAATGGACTAAAAGCAATATAATAAAAATCGATAAAGCAAAACCAAGTGCATGTGGTCCGCACCAAACACTAAATGGATAGAGTACTATCTTTCTATTGCTATACTTTATTATTTATAACTAAAATTAAATATTTTAATTTTAATTCTAATAGATTTAAAATTGAATATTTTACCTTCTATAAATTAGTCAAAATTTTATCAATAAATTGACAATATTACATTACAAAATATATAAATCAGACTTGGAATGAAACAATCAATTGAGTAGTAATAATAAAATTGAAAACTCTCTCTCTCTCTCTCTCTCTCTCTCTCTCTCTCTCTCTCTCTCTCTCTAGCACGGGTACGATGATGTCTAATGCCCTATGAATGATCATAATTCATAAATATTTAGAAGTGGTCATTTGTTAGCAATATTGCGATCTTTTAGATGCTTTAAAAAAACAAAAACCCTAACTAACAATCATGTTTTCAACAAATGATTCTTGCAACCTTAATTATATACATTACACGGTGTGGCCCTGCCTGATATGGAATTGTTTGTTGCAAAGATAAACGAGGATATTAACAATTAATATGGTCCTCATTGATTCATAAAATCGTAGAACAGTTGATAAGCAAATTATTAATATATCGTTACAGAGTCATTTGTTTAACTCTTATTTGTATTATCAAAATAAAAGGCGAAAAAATGAGTCAAACCTTGTCATTAAATAAAACTCATATTCTATCGAATGCTTTACCAAAAAATGAAAAAAAACTAATTTCAAAAAATAAAGAAACTCCGTTACATATAATTCATTCTCTATTTAGAAAACATGGATTTCTTCATTTCGAAAATGGAAATTCTTGTACTTCTTCTTCCTTGGCCCTAAAAAAATATGTAAAAAACCATAAATAATATATTTATATAACTTGATAGCTTTGTGGAAACATAAAACTTCATTGACAACTTATCACTCAACAAGATTTTGATTTATCCTTTCAAAATCTAGATTAAGAACAAGTCCGATTTAGGCTATAAAACCGGGCAAGCACAGTAGATTCAAAAGCTAGATTGTGCTCTTTTTTCGGCCCATTTCTCTCAAGATCAAATAATGATAGATTGTGATCTATTATGCAACTCAAAAATAACGGCAGGAATCCATCAATTTTTAGCCAGTACTAGCAAAATAAATAGATGAAATAGTCAAAATCACGGACCACAATTACATAACAAAGTCAAGAGGGGACCTTACGAATTAGTCAAATCAATAGCATATAAAATTACTCTAGCCGTTCCAAAGTATAGTTTATTTTAAATTATTTTTTAAAGTAAATTGTTTTTTTTTCCCCCTCAAATACTCCTACTAGAGAGGAACATTGAGAATAAAATAAAAAAAAATATTTTATGAAGGTACAACATTGAAAATAATGAATATAGATTGTGAAAAACCATTTATAATAAAATACAAAGAATATAAAATTTCAAACAAATTAGAAATATATAATTATCTATAATTAGAAATATAAGGAATATTAAACAAATTAAGTCCTAGTTTGGATCACAAAGTGGGAAAGGGAAGAGCCCATTTACCTCTAGTTTTGAAAATATATAATTTCATTTATTTCAATAGTGTTTGGTAGGAGGCGTGGAAAATTATGATTGTCCAATCCATTTAAATGTGAATAGAAGAAGATTCTGACTCCTCACCCCTCCCTCAGCATTACTCAACCAAAATAGGGTACTTAATTAAACATTACACTTTACACTCTAATTTACTTGCCTCCTTTTAATACCTCTCCGTTCCCTCCTGACAAACATGCCCTAAGTACGCATTAATAATAGCATTAATCAGGTAGTTTATCTGTTGCTCAATGGCAGATAAATATATTCCCTCTATATCAAAATATAAGTCGATTTAACTTTTTTTTTTTCATACATATTAAGAATATATAAAAAAATACATTGATTAAATCAAAATATCAAAATAATCCTTTGTCAAAATACATAGGAAATTGGAGTAAGAAGTAACTATAATGATAAAAGTGAAAAAAAAAAACAATAAATATATACTACCTCTGTCCTATAAAGATAGCTCATGTGTCATTTTTTTTTAGTCCCAAATTATAATCCAGTTTCTTTTTTTATGAACTATGATTATAGGTTAAAAGTCTAAATTACCATTATTATTTATTTCTTCATATTTATTACTTTCAATTTCAATAAATTAAATACATGGTATAAAAATAAAATTACCTTTAAAATTAATTACATTAATTACATTAATTAACTTTTCTTAAGATGTATGAAAAAGCAAAATAGACTATGTTTATGAGATAGAGGTAATATAAAATTCTATAAAGCGACCAATATTATGAAATAAATTTAAAGATTTAAGGAGATGTATATTATTTATGTCAAGGAATAATATTTATAGCAATTAATTAAGGTTGGATTTGTAATCAGTTAGTTGGACAACTCCTTAATTTTTTCATGATGTCAAACGGATTCGCCCTGTAGTAGACTTTTCATTAGTACTTACAGTACTATATTTTTTTTAAAATTTTCCGCATGCATTGAAAGTTACGTAGAAAGGAACTTCTTGATAATGTTGACAATTTGTTTTGAAGAATTAATTAAGTCCAGTCAATTAATGTGGAGAGATTGTCAATTAGTATGTCGAATCTTTGTGCTGTAAATTGCTAGAAATGTTCTTGATAGGAGTAGTATTGTAATATATTTATAAGTTATTTACTTATTACTAAATATGAGCCACATTATTAGTTTATTTGGTATTTAAATCCATTTAATTTTTATAATATTATTCATCTCTTTCTCTTTTTTTGTTTATCGTGGCTATTTTATTAAGATTAAAATAAAAATATTGTAAGAAGAAAAAATTATCTTAATTTTTATAAAATGACTGATAATAATTTATAAATAATGATGAATGGAGTATTAAAATTAAAAGTTATAGTATTTGGATATTAATTTAACAATCAAAGGTTTATATTTGAGAAATTAAATAGACTCCTTCAAATTTTAAAGCTTTTCTTAAAACATAAAAATCTAGATACAAATTTAATATTTGAATGGATTAATATGATATCAGATTCAAAAGTGTGTCTAAACTTTTATTGCCGAGGATAATTGGATAATTTAACATTTCTAAACGGATCCTAAGCTTGATTTTAGAGTTAAGCTAGGGTCAACCGATTTTGCAACAGGCTACCCCTCAACGGCTAATAGATATAAATTTATAGTTGAAGAAACAACATGCATGTGGTTGGACCTGTCTTTGATGGAACTTGCACCTAAACCCGACAGTTTTCTCCCACTCTCTGCATTATTCAACTGCCCAGGGGACCGGGTTAGAGGCCCCATGTTACCAGGAAGAGTTGGGACTAGCCGACTGTGAGGAGAGGCAACGTGAGGTGAATAAGACTGCAATATGCTAAGGACCCTTTTATTTATTTATTTTTCTTCTATCATTTCCTTACCATACAAGCATTAATTATTCTAATGGTGAACACAGTAGAATTATTATTGAAAAAAAAAGGGTGATATTCATGATCGATATGGTGCAAACGGATTTCATCGCCATCCCTAATTCATCTTTTATACAATATTGTAGTGTTATTTAACTAAAATTTTTTTATCAAAATTGGATCAAAATCAAATATAATGTCATTAATGTCCTTATAATAAATTGATTCTAAAAATTTTTTTTTAATCTTTTCATCTTATCAAAATATTCATATTTAATCATTTTGTTAATATATATTTTGAACAAAGACTTTTTCCTATTTTAAAAATATTAATCGAAAAGTAATTATTTTTAAATATAAATATCTTTATTATTATCAATACATAATAATTATGATTTTTTTCTTCTAATTTTACCTTTCTAATATTGTAAATTAATCCAAAATTCTTCAATGAAGTTTTTGGTTGCAGGGTTGGGCCCGCGGGGTGTGGCGGGGGGTGCTCTTACTGGGTTGTTGCGGAATATGTGACAAAGTGGAGGCAGCTGGTGCGTTCTTGGGCAAGATATTATTCCAAATCCAAAGCCTAGCGTATGATGGGCGTGCAAAAAGGGATGAGAAAAAAACAAAGTGCAAAGCGTGTAGTTAGCGTGTTATGTATTAGCTAGGCTAAAAAAGCCTAAGCACGGTTTTTTTTTTTTTTTTTTTTCATTTTAAATTTTTTATTACATATTTATGTATCATTTATTATAAATTTGATTTAGTAAAAATATAATTATGATATAATATTAGTGGGGCAATTGCCCTCACAGAGTAACACTAGATCGGAACCCCTTTTTATCACATGAGAGATGAAATTTCATGGACCCGCCTGTTTAATATTCTCTTGCAAAAACAGCATCTGTTCTATTTTGGATGACTGCATTTCTTCTCTTCTTAAAACATAACAGGATTTTCATTCCAAAGGTCTGTCTGTTTTTCCTCCTTTTTCCTTTGAATTGATAAGTTATATACCACGTTCCTCTTTAAAGTTATTCTCTCCATTTTAAAATGTAGATCGTTTTACACTTACAAAATTTATTTAGAAATATAAGGCATTTTATACCAATTTGTTGAGTATTTATTTATTTCATTATTGGCTCTTGCAGCATTCTTTCCATTTCCCATTGTAAATCCACCAAAGACTTTTTTGGTATTTAAATTTAAAAAATGCAGTCATGCATATAATTCCTCTTCAATTTATGACGTAAATAACTTGTATTTGTAAATAAAGTAAACAGGCATGTATGTAATTAACCACGTGAATACAAGTATACAAAAACTCTTTTTTGTATCATAAATTTTATTACTTTCTATAGCATTTTTTTATATGATACTTATTACATATATATACACAATGCACCATATGTGATTTATTTTTATATCTTCAACAGTATTTTTTATATAATAGTTTTTTTTTACAAGCGCTGGTCGAGTCGAACATATCATCTCCATTAATTTCAAGATCTCTTTTTTAGAATTATCAAGGAATTGGATTATTTTGAAAAGGAAAAAAAAAGGAGCTAAAATAGCGTGAAACTTAAATTTCCATTTTAATTACGAGTTAAAAATCATCTTTTCTACTATCCCCTCATTTGTTTATCTTCTCATAGACTCACTCCTTACCTTTTAACAACCATAATAATTAATGGGCCTATCTATTCAATTGTCAGACACATAAATTCCACCGGAGAGCTTCAGCCCAATTCTAATGAATCAACTCAACAGGCCCGACCACAAGATGACTTGGAATGATGAGGTTCTCTATGTACTACTGGTTCATTGGTTCTGATCAGCTTGACCTTTTAGGCAGGAAGATCGTACTAAGGCTAGTAATGGAAGTGGCCCCCATGAAATTATATCTTACATTTTATATTATATATTGAATATCCAATTTAATTACAATAAATATTTTTTGATTTAAACCTTTTTATTAATTTTATAGATTTGTATTCACTACTTAAGGAGTTTTATTATTAAATAAATAAATTATACTCTATTTTATCTAAAATTAAAAGTTTCATTTTTCATTTTAAATCATTCAAAAATTAATGTCTTATTTCCTATATTAGATAAAATTTTATTAAAAAAATTAATATTAAAATTTAAAATGATCTAAGTTAAATTTTTTTTATAAAAAAAATATAAGTAAATTAAAATGAGATATTCAATTTGAATCGAGGAGTATTAGGTAATTTGATCTATTAAATTAAAGTTAAAGAATATCTTTATATACAATAAAAAACATTTTTTAAGCGATATATGATCTATTAAAAGAATATGATGCACAAAAAAGATATGTACATTAACTTTTCTACATTAAGAGTCAAATATATTAATGCTTCTGAAAAAGAAGGGGTAAAGTTTCCCTTAAATAATCGAATCATGAGGATCAGACTCTCTGTTTCAACCTCCGGTATATCTGAATGATGCAATCGTGGTCTTGATAATTCTATCCTTATTTGTCCTCCTACCCTTGATAGGAAAAATATTACAAAATTTCCGAAAATAATTTAACTAATCAATAATATTTAATAAAAATGGAAAACGTTCACTCTGAGTCACTTTAAACATATTTATAATATATTATTTTTAAAAATTTTTTATTTTTAAGATAAAACACACAGTCACTATCTGTAGATGCACACATAATCCAATCCAAGAGGATGCTGGTGGGATTCAAACTTAAAATCTATAGCTCATGCCTTCGCCATTACACCCATTGAAGTGTCTCAAAGAGACTTATAATAAATTATTTATTAAATCTAAGTATATGAATTTTAAACTAATATGTAGAACTTATCTCAAATTTGTTGTATTTTAGATAAAAATGTCAGGTGTGGTTTTAGCTCATTCTATAATTTTGCTGGTCCAACTTATAATTTACATTATTTTTATTCATATGATTTATAAATTTAATTTAATTTTATAGTTTATTTAAATTTAATTATACTATATAAAAGAAAAGCCCGAGGCAGCTTCAGCCTTTCATTCATTTCAAAGCTTCCCATTGAGTGACTTTTCAAATTTTATTTAAAACAATTTAATTTATTTGTGAAATATTTTTTAGCCTAAAAATTTAAATAGTTGCATATATTATTGACTAGATTCAATTGTACGAGATCTAACATTGGAATTTAATTTATTTGTGGAATATTTTACTGGGAATAATTGAAGAGTTGCATATATTGCTAGATAGATTCAGTTGAACCGGATTTAACGTTGAAATTATCTACTAAATAAAGAACTTGCACAAAAATATATTTATTATGGATCGTGGAAAACGAAAAATTTGATACTGATGAGTGCTTCTCCTATTGTAGGAAAAGTGGAAGTCCCATTGAGTTTGGGAAGTTGCCTACCAAAAGCCATATGGCTTCAATAGGTGAGAGATCGTTGGGGGTGAGGGCTTAGCGTCATGACACAAGCCAATGGGTATACGGCAGAAAGTATTCAACAAAGATAGTTGGATGATTCACTCATTGAAGCCTCTATTAATGCTGTTTTATCATTTGTATTAAATTATGGTCTGTTTTATCATGTGTATTGTCAATCTTATGCCTTAAGCTTGCTTTGCTTTATCATATTCACTTAAAAAAATCTCTCTCTCTAATATATATATATTGTAGAAGCTTTCATTCTTTGTAATACTTATTGGAATAAATAGTACTTGAATATGTCCCCTTTGTAAAAATGAAATGACAAACACAAATAATATTCATAGAGTATTTTAAATTTAAGTAATATTTATTTAATATATTTTTATTTTTTAAATTTTAATTTTATTAAACAATTCGTGAATTTATTGAGAAATATAAATGGTCTTATTTATTAAATATTATAAAATACATGATTTGTATGCAAAAAATTACTATATATTGATATGCTAACTTAAAATCATTAAACACATTCCTTAAATTTAGATAAGTCAATAGCAACCGGTTTTCACAATCCCTTAGCTTATCCCTCGTTAGACTGCTCACTCTGATAGATTTGTGAACCAATTGCAAATTAATGTAATCGATAATCTCTATGAGTGACCAGTTGCTTCATCAAAACCTGACAATTTTCAGTGTTAGAGAGGCCTTGTTTTAATATATTCAGAAAAAGATGTTCATAGGGAGATAAAAGACGAAAGTTGTCAAGAACAATATGAAATTGAATCAAACTCATGACTTGAGTCATGCAAGTTTTATATCTGAACCACTTGATCACATCCTTATACGTTATTCCTAATCTATTTAATTTTCTAATGTCAAATACACTTTAAAATGAAGTACTTAATAAAAAACCATAAATTTATTTAGTTTAATATAATAAGTTAATATCTAAATAAAAATAGAAGTATTATAAATATCTCATCTTTTTAATTTAAGTAATTATTATTTGTTCCTAAAGTAATAAGATTTAATAAATATCTCATTTTAAATTGATCAAAGTCAAAGAATAGATTATTTGACTTTTATAAAATTACTTCTTTATTCTTTTTATTAATGTATTTAGTAACTAGTGTGATATTTTAAGTACGTAATGTAATTTTTGAAATTAAAGAAGTAATTAATAAAAGTTCATACTAAAAATATTATTTATTTCTTATAAAAAAAAGATATTTAAGTTCCTATAAACTAAAACATAAATAGTAACCTTCAAAATTTAGCAGGGAATATTTCATTTCCTCCCGCCCACCTTCCCCATTCTTCTTCTTCCAAAAGAATAAGATGGGTCTTCCTGATCCAGGCCCAGTTTCCATATAAGGGCTCCTATTTTTACATTTCTTAAAAGGATAACTACTGGATAAGGCTTGTAAATGTTTTACAAGTGTATCTTTTTTTTTTTTTCCCCCCTTTATTTTCTTAAAAAACTACTTTTATTAGCTATTGCAAAATATACAGTCAAGAATTTCACTCTACGATTGTAATCCATCCTAAATAAGATTATTTTATTAATTTAATTAAAACCATATTAATGAAAAGATGATTTATGACTTCTCGTTGCATCTATTCGTACTACTCGAAAGGAATATTCATCTCCCATTGATCAACTTTTCATATTTTTCCACATATAAATATTAATTAATATTGTGCCTCGGAATTATTTAATTGAAAAAATTGTAAAATTAAAATTTATCTTCCAAGTATTTTACCGAATTAATTAATTAAAAAAATTAATTTAATTTTTAGTAGAAAGCCATAGAAAATTGTGTGGACATAATCCGAGAGTACCCCTTCATTGCACTCCCGGCACACGATTGTGGGGTGAAATTCCCCTTCATCGTTGATTGTCTATTAGAAAGATCTCAAAAATAGGAAATATAAGGTGAATTTTCTTTTCTTTTTTTAATATTATTATCTATCAGAATAACCTAAGGTCTACTTCTTCTGTTCTCTCTCCAGTCACGAAGCAATGATCCTCCGAGAAATACGGTCCTGACCTCCGGTAATGGAATCCATATTCCGGCAAAGGATTTTTAAAATTTTTTTTTTCATATCAGAAAATCTAAAAAAAAAAAAAAATATGGCGAAGCACAGAATTAACGCTGAGGTGGAGGGAGGGAGTGGGGGGCGGGGGTGGGGAAGAATATTTCTCAGTAATAAGACCCTTTTTCAAGAAAAAAAAGTTAAGCTATCTCTTAATGTTAAACTTTCCCCTGAAATTCTATAATTCCCTAACTGTAACTACTGCCTAGAGTTTGTTCTATATTCACCATTGATCAACCATGCACGGACTTAAAAAACTGGAACTTTTGCATGGCCACAAGAATACGCAGGATAGAAAGCTTCCTGCAGATTATTATACTTTTCAATATCAAAATTATGGATCTTCATCAGCTTCCTCTGTTTAACTCTGAAACGCCTCTGGAAATACCCTTCAAAGGAAGGTTCTTTCGATGTCCTCAAGAAGAAACCATAGGCAAGTGCAAAGTGAAATGAGGTGACGAAGAAACAAATGGGTTCCATCACATCCCAACTCAATTCCCAGAAGGTCAGCCTCATGAAACCCAATGTTTGAGCCACCATAAATCCTAGCCCACAATAGAGCTCTGCTTTTACCAGTGACTCTGCTTTTCCATCAATCAGTGCCTTCTTCTTCTCCATTTCTTCCAATTCTTGTGTTCTTGGATCATTCGGAATGGCTATGGACTCACTGATCAGCTTCTCTACTGATTTTGCAACCTGATTAATCAGTAATTTAACTTTAACTTTTGTGGAATTAAAGAATATTTAATTGCATGATAATTTTCTTTTTCTTGTTCTGAATTGGGAATGAGGATTTTATACCTGGTCTGGCCGGAGAAAGACAACGTTGCCAAGAACTATGACCGTCCCGGACTCATCCAGCATCTTTGCAAACTCCAGGCCTTGCTCTTTATTCTCACACACATCACTGCAGGTTTTCAGGTATTCATAGTACGGAATCGAGTTCATTGGAATCTGTTTGAGTTTCAGTTTCAATTTCTCCAACCTGGCACTCTTCAAAATCTTTCTTACTGCTGTGACAGACATACCTCCCTTTTCCTTCACCGGAATCGGTGATGGTGGTACCAGGCCTTGATAGCCGCCGGAATGTTCTCTGGCAATGTTCACGGACCTCAGTTTTTCTCTGAGTTTGTTACCAACCGGAATGGAGAGAAATTCCGGCAGCTTAATTGGTGCCGCTTGGTTGATATCCCTTCTCTGCTCAATTAACCTACGGAAAAAACCCGTCTTCGTGGAGTCTGGTAAAGAGAGAAACTCCCTCTGAAGTCCCGTGATAGGGCCGGCATTTCCAGGATTTGGTGAGGGAGATGAAACTGGAGAACGCAGAAGAGTTGATGAAATGGAGCCTGAATATTGATTATTCCTATAGAACAGGCTCTTAGAGAGAGCTCTGCGAAATTGCGCCATTGAAATGAACTGGAGGAAGGTCTTGATTAGTTCGGAATTTGGATTGCATTTCGAAGTACCGAAGGGAGCGGGGTATATATGGTAGTCCGAAGTCAGAGGATGAGAGACAGTGAAACAGACTGGACTTGATGTAAGCAGAATCCCAAAATCTCTTCTCGGGATATGATATGTCGATATTTTCATCTATGCTCTAGCTAGATGACTTTTTTTTTTTTTCTTTTCGGGTCACGTGTTAACGAATGGAAATAAATTTTTAAAAATAATTAATTTACTTAACCCCCTCATTTTCAAAATAGATAAGTATCAAAGTTTTAAAATAATAATTGTTATAGTAATTAAGAATTATTTTAGATTAAAATATTTTTTACATTAAATAAAAATTTATTGTAAATCCAACCCTAATATTTAACATGATTGAAAAGTTAATATTGAATTTTTTAATTAAATATTATTGGGAAATAAAAATTCTCTTTTGAAAAATACAAAGAGATTTATGTCTCAAAATATTTTTTTTAAAATTCAAATAATATCTATTTTCAAATTGATGGAGCAAGAGTTTAAGATTATACGGAATACTTTTTTATTTCTGCCAAATGAAATTATTGAATAAAAACTATGAATCATACCCTCCTTTTTCAACTTCCTCAAACTAGGTAGTTTTTCCTCACACGCATGAAGATTATTGTGCTTACAAATTTGGCTATATTATTGTTGTTTTCTATTTCCCATGATAAATAAAATACAAGTTAATAATTAGAAGCTAGCCCGTATTGAGGTATGCGATTTTGATAATGATATAATTAAAGTATTATAATATAAATATAGTGTAAATTATTAGAGAATTTTTTTATTTAAAAATTATAACAAACTTTTAAAAATTCATAGTTTTATTTTTCTAATACTTAATACATTTTGAGTCGAATAAAATTTAAATATTGATTAATTAAGATTAAGCCAATAGTCAATACATTTACCTTGTCATTCTTAATTAATTTATCTATGCTGGGGTGACTTGTGCTTCTATTGTTCTTTGGCTGACGTTTGGCTAGTGATGAAAGGGTTTTGTTAGGAGGTAAAATGTAGTGACAAGAGTACATGCATGCAGCGGCGGAGCCACAGCATGAGATGTGGGGTCAAATGACTCCCACTCAATTTTATTTTTTCAAAATATGGAATATATATTTTTAAAATCTTTTATTTTTTTTCTTCTTTAAATTGATTCCTTAAAAAAAAAAAAAGGTATAAATTTATTAACAGGGGATCAAAATACAAGTAATTAATAGCTATAATTAGTATGATCTTATTTAGTCAAACTTTTAACCTCACTAGAAAAAAATTTATGGCTCCGCAACTGCAAGGGTGGTTAATAAATGACTTCTTGGTCATATTTCAACAATATGCCTTACTTCTCTCCATGCAATTCTTAGCCTGTTTTTGTTTGTCTTCTAACTGGACTTAGGGTTTATATCCATCACTTGCCAATATAATAATTTTTTTTGTCATTTCCTACCATAAAAATTATAGCTATCGGTGTTGACTGTCTTTTTTGGTTTTTTTTTTTAAATTTATTTTGCTCATTTTATAGGTGTCTTTCTTTTAAAAAAATTATAATATATATTTTTATTCATGCACTGAGAATGAAATATTTTTTGTGTGTGAGGATTTTAATTTTTTTTATTTAATTGTTGATGAGTAAAAATAAAAAGAAAGAAATCGATAAATTTTAAGTAGAAAATTAAGTTGGATTAACATATGATGAGACAAACTGCATAATAGTAATACGGGTTGGTAATGGTTCAATTAATATGGTAGCTAGTTTTAATAGGTGTTTTAAACTATCCAAAACTGGACTTTACTCTTACTTTCAAATAAAATTCTATGTACAATATGCTCGTCATATATTAAATGTAATAATATTTTAATTTATAGAAAAGTGTTAAAAAAATGACATTCTTTTATAATCTCATTATTAAATGACCAGATCTATGGTTAATGTTTTGTTTTCAATATTGAAAGAAATAGAAAAATCCCAATTAATAATTAAGTGACTGAAATTGGGTGGGATATTTAGGAAATATTATAACATGGGTAGTTTCTGATTATTAAATTTTTAATAGGTAAATTATGGTTTATGAAAATTAATATGGCAGTTAATGGGTCAAAAAACTTATATTTGGAAAATTAAAAATGACTTATTTTTTAACGTTCCCGACAATACTCTAATCCAAAATTCTAAAATAATTAAATTATATTCCCATCTTATTCTCTAAAACCATCAATTTTATCTTCTTATAATCTTTCTCAAAATTTCTTCCCACTATTTCCTAATTATATAATTGTAGCTTCGACATAAATTAACCATGCTGTTAATTAAGGCTTGTTATTTTACTTTTCTTACATTAAATAAAATTTCATATATGTATTAATCCTGTATTTAATGTATAATATTTTATAATTTTTTAAAAGATATAATAGCACAAGTCTTTTATAAATATTTTCCATATTTCTATTTAGTATTATCTAATTAATCAAAATGTATGGACTTGGTCGCAATAATAAGGTCCCAAAAAAAAAAAAAAGCCTCCAAAAATTATAATTGTATAAACACAATATAGACTTGTGACATGTGTGATGTAACTATATGATATTCCGCTTTTAAATGAATTATACATTTTTAATCATTTAATTATTAACCATTAATTGATAGCAAGAATTGGAATCCAATTTCCACTAGATATTATTTTAATAATGAGGATCTTGTGTTAATTTCTTTAAAGTTAATATACCCATTATGATGGTGTGATAATAAGAAGAAAAAAATCCTTTTAAATAAAAGGCTAAAATATTTGTTTTACTACTCTAAAAATTACCCACTATTACTTATATAAATATATATATAAAGTTATTTTAGTAAAATAACACAAAACATCTTGTTCTTTTCTTTGATAATTGAAATTTTCTTCCTTTTTTATTTTCTCCTCAAACAATATAGTTGAACTTGATCTTGTTAGCAGGAATGTTCACCTTGATTGCCCCTGTTGTCAAATGGTTATATTTTTAGGTGAAAACATTGCCAAGATGGCTAACGGAGGTATAGTCGAGATTTGTGTAACTTTAAATAAAATAATGTTTATTAAAAAAAAGTTTGTTAGTTAGTATATAAATACATTCATCTTAACAAAATATTTATAGTATATAAATACAATATTCCTTTCCTTAAAAGATAAAGATTTAATATATAAGTATTTATTAATTATAAATAACTAACAATCAATTAAGGAAGTATCTTCTTTCTTTTTACTTTTTCGCATTCAAATTTTATTCTCTCTTACTCTATCTCATTTAGAAAAGAAAAAAAAAAGAGAGAATGACGAGGGATGGCTACGTAAGAAAGGGCAGGGCCTGAAGTTAGGCAAAGCAATCCAGTAATGAAATTCTGGCTCCAAACTTATTTTATCATTTAGCATCTTAACCATACATTTTAAAGAAGGATTCAAAATGGATTCTCTATCTGCATCCTCACGCAGACTTTCGGCAATGAATCCTCTGAGCCTTCTTCTCCAATATCCTCTTTTTTCAGGTAAAATAAAAAAAAGATTTGAAAGTAGACAGTTCGTTTATTTTTGTACGCTAAACGTGTAAGGTCTTATTTCCTTTTCACGTTTGGCATTTTCATTCACACTCCAATTTAAATGCATTATTTACTGTTATGATTTCTTTTTTTTTTCTAATTTTTTTCCAAAAAAAAAGGAAAAAGAAATTGAGAGAACAAATGTGATTCATGATCAGGTGAGATGCATTGAAGTGGATGAAAGAATATATAACAAGAGATAATTCGAATTCTTAGAATAAAGAATTTTTCTTATATAATAATATGCATATATAATGGTATCTGACTTTTTTTTAGGTTCAATATTATTGGAGAAAAATCTCAATTTTTGATTTTTTTTATTCAATAACTCACGATCTTTTAATTTCAGTCACATAGAAACCTTTTAGTGTAGATTAAGAGTAACGGTGTAACTAATTTTACTGCTATAAAAAATATTAATTTTGAATCTTTTGCTTTTTAATGCATTTGCATGGTTAACTCTTACTACTTTTACTGAAAAGTAGTAACATTAGGAATTGAGAGGTCATGAGTTCAAGATACAACTATTAATCATTGTGAGGGGATGGATATAAAGAGAGTTTGAGGAGGGGTGAGTTTAAAAAAAAAAACATTTGGATTCAAATGTATAAATATAAATATAATTTGTAATGTTTTAGGGTGCCAAAGATTATATATTTTATGGAGTGTTTCGATTAAATCTTTAACGATTAAGAAAAAATTCTACTACAAGCAATTATTTTTAATTAGTATATTTTATAAACTAAACCCTGAAATGATAAACTAAACCCTATGGTATTTGATTAAATTTTATTTTATTTATTTTTTAAAAAAGACAATTGATCATTAAATTTAATATTTAGAGACTTAATTATAACACTTCAAAAGATGTACTACGACACCCTCTATAGCATTTTCATAAATATAATAAATCATATATGAAGATTGTTCATAGCACACATACGACCATCTTTATTCAAGTTAATTTGATAGAAAATCGATGGTTTCTTTTTTTTTCTTTTCTTTTTTATGGGACTTCGAAAAGAAAAATTAAGCACCTAAAGGTTTGATCACGTGATTCAGATGTGAAGTATGCATAACGAGAATAGTAGATTAGACTCGACCTTATTATAAATTTTAATTTTATCAAAATTAAAATTATTAACTATATAATTAAATTGTATATAGGATGGCAAGAACACTGCTAGGGGAAAAACAAAAGTTAAGATTAATGCCACATTCGTAATTTTATACGTGTCAGAATTCGTGTTGTCTTACCCGGCATTTTTGTACACACGGAACATTTTGTAAATTTCAAAATGGTTTCGATATCATTTCAAAACAACCCATTTCAATTCGTTTAGATATTTTGTCCAAATATCGAGCTACAAAGATACTTTTCTTCCCATCCTATAACCTCTCTTAACTAACTATATCATCCTTTTCCAAATTAATTCAAAAGAGAATAGGCTTATTTCATGTTTTTCTATGTTACCCAAAGAAAAAAAACGCAGGATTACTCACACATCCATTACCCCAATAAGAAAAGTTAGGAAGTTAGGATTAATCACACATTAAAGGTTTGTTTTTGTTCAAGATGGATATTTATATATACATTAGATATTTTGAAATTTAATTAATTCAATTATTAATCACACATCCATTTCCCTAATAAGACAAGTTAGAAAGTTTTTGTTTCTATTCAATATATATATATATATATATATAAACACATTGGATATTTTGAAATTTAATCAATTCAATTTCAAAACGTCTGGACATCATTCTAATAAATTTCAAATACAAAACAAGTCGTCCTCATCATATTTGTTAAGAGATTGATCTTGAATTCAATTGTATATTACTATTCAAAATAAAAAAATAAAAAAAATCAGGTCATTTAAATTAAATTCCTTTATTTTTATTCCTCAATTTTTTTTTTCCCCTTGAAAAAAGGGTGAGGCAACCCTAAAGAGAGGGAATAAGGCAGTGATACAAAAGAAATTCACGGTTGGTCGGGAGAATATTACACAAGAATCAATGTCATTTCAGAACACGCCGGAATAAAAGGAATCCCCAACCAATTGGGAAGTCAGGAATCCTCCGTGGGCCGTCGGATTCCAAGTTCAACAAAGATTCTACGGAGATTAGCTTTAGATTAGTGGTAGTGGGATGTCTACTTAACCCCATTTTCTCGCGTGTAAACTTGCGAGGACTATTGTATGGCCCACACTTCTCCCGTCCGCGCTTATAATAATAATAATAATAATAGTAGTAGTAGTAGTAGTAGGACTTCAATTAGTTTTCTTTGTCTCCGTCGCACTATAAAGTGTATATAGCATGGATGTCTTTAATTAGAAAGTTATTATACGAATTAGCATTTTTGGGGACTTATGAATGGACGGATAATGGAAATAAATCTTTTGAAAATTTGAAATTAATGTATGACATCTATACAAAAAAATGGAACTTAAAGAATTTATGTCACTTTTAATAAAGAATTTATTATCGTTAAGGAATGTATGACATATATTAAATTAAATTTTAAGATGTTCGTAATTTTTATTTATACACCAAAAAACAATATATTAGTAAAAGTTAAATTATATTATTATTATTTAATTTCTCTCTCACTATAAATAAATAAATATATATATATATATATATTTGCGTGTCATTAACTAGAATTCCACCTCTCCCCCAATTTGGGAGGTTTCTTTTGCTAATGGGAATTCATCTCATGATATCATCACATGAAAAAAAAAATTTAAGTGTAATAATTGATCCCTAATTATAAATGTGAACTTTTGGAAATTTTTTTGTCCTTTTCTTCTTGGTGGAATAGGATAAAGAAAAAATAATTAATGGAAAAGAAATACGCAACCTAATTGGTAATTGCCATTTTCATTATTCAAAAGACCATAAGCGTTTTTTTTTTTCTTTTATTTGGCTTAATTAATTAGGTTGGATTGCCCCCGGCCCCTCCCTTCCTAGTTTCTTTTAACATTGATATTCTTTAGAGATTGTGGGTTGAAATTCTGTGATTTAGAATCCGCCTTCAAATTGGTTTGCTGCAATTCAATTCAACAACGATGGGACTGGTCCTACTAGCTGATGGCATTTCGGTGACAAAAATGAAACTTGCATGCACGGTTGTCCACTTACCCATTACAGTCGTTTAACTATGGCAATTAGGTCAATTATATGGGAAGCTACAAATTGAAAGACAGAAACCGTGGCTCCTTCTACTTGAATCCCATATTGTTGAGCCTCCGATTCTGATTTGCACCATGTTCTCACATATTCATTTTGTATATTTATAAGACAATCTATATTTGGGGTAATTTGATCGAACCAATTTGTTGAAATCTTTTAAATGATAAACCTTAATTTAAGATATTCATCTTTTTCATAACTTGAACCTATAATGTCTCGGTCATAGATATCTTTTTGCACAATGTTAAACTCAAGATTTCTATTTTAGACAACAATTTTCCTAATACCGAGACAGATTAGATGAGTTATCGATAACAAATGCTTCATGTCCTTGACACACAAGTAATTGGATGAAAAATAGTATTACTCACGGCATAACTGAAAGAAGGTTATCCAACTATATTATAATCATTAATAAAAATAATTAATTATGAGCAATGAATAACATGCTTATTTATCCCTCAAGCCTTTTTTTCCCTTATAATTAGGTTAGACTTTCTTACTTCAATTTACATGGTTATTTGGTTCATTGACGTCTCCATCAATATTGGGTTACAAGAACATTGGGGCATTTCTGATTAAGATTGCAATTGAAATGATCGCTAGAAAAGTTAGTAGTAATAAATTAGTAATGAAAAGCTGATCGGTGAGAGAATCTCTGCTTAATGCTGTCCACATAGAGTTTGGTGAGGGAAGCAAAGCAAATGATCACTAGTACGTTCTATGCTAGCCAGTGGGGAATTGAAGATGATGCGATCCTTGTGGCAACTCTCTACGAATTTAGTGGTGCTCAATCTAGAACACAGTATTAGCGGGGAAATGTAATGTTTTCAAGTTCATGTAACCTACTTTATAATCTTTTTCCTTGAAGATCAACAGTTACGCTTCACCTATCTTCATCATGTCTCAAACATAAAATCTCAAATTCCAAGTGTTACTGCTTATAACTAATATAGCAAGATTTGACAATATTTTCACTTTAAAATATAATAATTTGACAATAGATGATATCAATTATGGACTAAACTATAAAATTTTTTATAAATTAGGATGGAATAACTTCCATATGTTAATTAATTAAATTCAATTTTTCTCTATAAATTTTCACTTGCTCTTAAGTTATAATGGAAAAGGGGTTAATTAAATTTAACCACTTAGCACGTGGATAATGATACAACCCGGGGAGGATTGGGGGGGGGGGAGTATTTTCACCTATTTTAAAAGTTTGAAACCTTGAACCAATAAAGATATTGAATTTATGCACTTAACGTATCTCAACCTATCACTATGTTGTCTATTGCTGTTCATGCAAGCCAATGTAAAACACTATCGTAAGAGAATATGTTAAGTGATTAAACTAAAAGTTTTGTATGTTGTTATCTATGCAGTAACTAATGTTAGACTAACCCCAAAAAAACATATTAAGTGATTAAATTAAAAGTTTTATTTTTAAAGAGCAATTATCATGCTATTTGGACACAATATTCTGTATGTTCTTTTTTCAGATTGTATTTCATTAATAAAGTGAAACCAGACATGACGAAAGAACAAATCATGGATATTAAATCAATTAATTGATGAATACCAGAAAGACGTCACGTAATGAAGCTTTAGGTGCTAAAGTTGGCTGAAACGCAATAAGAGTTGAGGAACATTTTAAAGCTTTTAATTTCTGCATTGTTCTTTTTTTGGTTCATTTATAAGGAGGAATCTCTAACGCAACAGCCACTACGGCCAGAATATTTGTTATGTAGTCGAACATTGCTGAAGCCCCCCCCCCCCCTCTCCACCTCCCCTCCATCCCACACACAATGGATAAGGATAGTTCTCATGTTCATATCATATGTACCTCCCCAACAATATTCACCAGGGGAGATATATGGCATGAAAAGGAAATTAAATGTTCGTTCGAATCTCTGACAATATTAGATAAATTGTTGTGTTGATTCATAAATTTTTAATTGTTTCAAACTGATTATAATTCTGTTACATCCAAAAGTATAGTCGAGGGATTTAGAGGTAGAATCTGCATATTGTAGGTTACGAGTTTGATTTAATATTGTTGCAAATTAGTCTTGTTGGGTTTAAAAATACTAACAGTATAGTTGAGGTGGTGCTTGACCTTGACAAACTTGGAATTCTGTTGCTAATATTGTTATATATGCACCATGTGATTCTTGCTTACATTTCGGAGTATACTTCTTCTCAATTCATTTTCTGTTAGTAAAGGAATTTGAAAGAATTGAACTAAGGAAAACATACGTAGGCTTATGTATGGGTCTAACGTATATATAATTATAGGCTCAATTTATGGATAATGACGTGGTAATCGGCGGAGACGGGATCCAAACACTGGATATCATCTGCCATGATACTACACATTAAATTTTCACTTGTCTTAAAAACTTAACTTTGTGAAAATTTTACATGCTATTATTCTCTGCAAGAATCACTCATGCTTCCTGCTTTTTATTTGACATAAGTTTTTTTTTTAATCATTATTTTAAATAATTAATTAAGATAAAATTCAAGTAAAAATATAGAGTGGGCAAGAAGAGGAAGGAGAAGAAGATAATTAAACGAAAGAGACTGGATATGGGGATCATTAATATTCTTGGCGGGGTGACGCCATTGCTCATCACAATTTGGAAGAACAGCACTTTCGGATCCCTTTACACTCAGATTGATAGGGATTCATCATTTTTATGGATTGTTTATTTGAGTTCATCATTTTTTATTTAAAAGAATTTGAAAGAAAAATATTTAAATTGAATAATTTTTTTAAATGGGTCTATCGAAGAACAAAGATGATGTTTTGAATAGAAAATGAGTTTATATTTAAATATACATCCAAATAAATGAATCCATTCATCTCAAATGGAAATGATGTCCAAATAGACCCTAGAAAATCAAGACAGTGGAAACTTAATTCACAATATTTACGAAATATCCAATTGTCAAGTAGAAGAGATGCATATATGTCAGGATTTCAAGAATTTCAATTTGTTCCAAGAATCAAATCTCTGGACAATTAGTCTCTTATCTGTTCGTTTTTATAATCAAGCAAGAGATCTCCGTACAGTTCTTGATTCTTGCCTGTTTATTCATATTCAGATTCCCCATAATTTATTAAGATCATGATGGGATTCAGTTCCATGAGTAATTTTCCAATAAATCCATTTTTCCTTTATTTCTTGGATTAATTCTTCCATAATCAGAAAAAAGTTTTAGTGAGGTGAATTATAACAAAAACAAACACAAGAGATTGGATCTCTCGATCTCATGATGGAAATATATATTTCCTTTATTCGAAATTGAATGGATCCACTTTAAGTTATCTAAAAAAGAATATATGTTAAACTTAATTAAATTTATTTTTTTCTTTTTATATGTATTAGTTAAAATGTGATATTTAATTTTGAATTAAACGGGTATATAAATATAATAATTTATGAATAAAAAAAATTGACTATTCAAGAAGTAGTAAGACTCGAGACTCTACCATGGCCAACACACACGTGGCTAGATCATAGAGATCTGCCCAACTAGCTCTAGCTCTATAGAAAATTCGAGGCTCAATTGAACGCAAGGATTATTAGCCTCATAAAGAAAAAGTTTTTTTTTTTGTAAAATTGATTTATTCGATCGATTCCTTATAAGGATTTCCAACCACAAGCCAAGATCTGCCCCGGATCATCATAGCCACGAGGAATTCAACGCAAGATTTACTAGCCTAATAAAGAAAATTTTGCAAATTGAACTCCTTTTTCTCATTTCTTGTTTACCATTAATGAAGCTAATTTTGTAAGTTGACACTTGACGAAGAAATTATTGTGTAAATTTAATTCTATATATGTTACGTTAAACTTTTAAAACACGTGTAAATTTAATATGATATTAAAATGACAGATTTTACTTAAGATTTTTGTTTCTGTCAATTACAATCAAGCGATTTAACTTATATTTTAAAAAAGATAAAAGAAAAAAATAACAAGCATGACTCATTCAAATTGTAAAATAGACTCATCTATAATTAAAAAATCATATATTTGAATCATAAAAGGAACAAAATATTATCAAATTAAATTTCATATCTGACTCTATTAAGAAAAATGAATGTAGTAGCCGTGCTCATAATTATTGAAGTAGTGACAAATGAGGCATAATACAATGGCATACTAATGTCCATATCCCTTTGCCTATCACAAAATGCTTTTTGAAATCAGCTTCCACCGCAATAATTAACTCAGAAAAAGGAGATCGACCTTTCACAGCCTAATGAGAGAGAGTCCTCTTTTTCCATAAAGAGAAAAAAACATTAAAAAGAAATCTCCAACAAAAATGATTCAGAAGATATTTTTTAAGGTAAAGAAGTTAGAGAAAATAATGAATTTAAAAAGAAAAATAATTCATATTAACAAACAACATGTCATGTTTTAAAAAATGCATTAAGAAAGTATAATACAAAGGTACACTGCATTAATATAATTGGCTCATTTATTGAAGCGTCGGTCAATTTCAGAAGTCAGATGAATAGAAGAATGGAAAAAAAACTATTGATCAATGGTCTTTTTCTTGACTTTGGCTTTAGAAACAGCAAATTGCCATTCTTTGTTTATGGCTAAAATGAGTAGATATCAAAACTTCAGACCATAGATGTCACCTAATTCTTACTACTTCCCAGTATTGAAAATATAGGTCTTTTTAAATCTTTAAATTTGATTTGCAGTATTTGTTGCAATTTTTTCTATTTTTTTTTTTGTGGTTATTTTTTATTTTAATTTTTTAGGTAATTTGATTGGGGATGTTTGTTTTATTTTGACTATATCAATGTATTATTTTTTATATCTTTAATATGTGTGAAAAGACCTACAACAACCTACATTGTGAACTAGGCGGAGTAGTTCTCTTAGCCCTGAAAAAAAAAAACCCTAGAAAATTTATTTATAGTAAAGAAAAAGATAAAGTAAAAATAATATTATCTTAGTCCTATAATATTAAGACGTTTAGCGGTCATTTCACATAGAAAGTCTTAAATAATATTTTATTATGTAAAAAACTTTTTTTTCTCCTTAATAAGTGCCCGTTTGGCCTACCTTTTTTAATTCTTAAAAGCTGGCTTTTGGTTTTTGTCTAAAAAAATAGCTTATGATAAAAAGTTGAAAACTGTTTGGTCAATTTATTTTAAAAGCTATATTTTTAGGAAAGTTGTTTGATATTACAAGTTAAAAAAGTTTTTGATCTTGGATGCTTAAGAGAATGAAAAGCTCATGTTCTCCAGCTTTTCATTTTTTGGATTTTCCTTTGTTAATATAAAAAACTCTTTTAAAATTTAATAACTTTTCTAAAACCTGTTTGGCCTAAATTTTGATTTAAAATAGCTCCAAAAGAGCTTAAAAGCTGGGCCAAACAGGCTCTAAATATATTTCATTTTCTTAACAATAAATAGATGAATATAACAAAGGACAAAAATAAAAAAAATTTATAATGATGACATATTGAAAATTGTAAAACAACTTAATTTTTAAGATAAAGGAGTTCAAAGTCAAGTCCATCTTGAGCCAACTTAACAAATTAAGACTCTGGAATATTCAATTGGCATCTAACTTTTAGCCCCCTCATTAGAAGGGGGTATATAGCATACAATCTGATTGATTAATTCATCTACATTTAATTGTCCTTTTTTTCTCCTTGTTTGGGTAAGGGGAAGTCTCTAAGGCCGAAACCCTCATTGAGCGAACCCCCCACCTGTGTCAGAGGTCCCTTGACCAGGTAGGATGTAAATCGAGGGATATGCCCTAGTAGCAGCCCCTTTTTTTCTCCTTGTTAATTCTTTTGTTTCTTGCACGAAATTGGTGCACTTTTTTAATTTGGGACTCTCTCTAATTTTCCAAAATCCCATTTCTAGCTCACATGATCTTAAACTTTTGGATGGTTGAAAATTTATCTAACTCGATTTCTTGTTCAGACAATTGTCATAATCATCCGTTTTCTGCCACGCCATGCTAGAATTATGAACATATGCGATACTGGTTGCAGTTGAAGACCAAAATGCTGATGAGTTGGACAGATGTTAGCATTGACGGAAGAACACTAGATGTGACATATGGGCCACTTGTCCCTACTAAAAATTTTGCAAAAAAAAAAAAAAATTGATAAAAATATTTTATTTATTTATTTATATCCACCTTATAAAATTTCAAGTTTTGTTTTTCAAAATAGTATATTTATATTTCTACTCCTATCAAAATTTTGTTTTACATATTTTATTCAATAATGGGATTATGCTTCCTTGAAAGTGGTTCTCGTGTTTGATACTTTCTACCATCAAGTAACATTACTTGATATGTATAATTTGATCTGAATACCAGACAGAAGCAATAATATCATCAAATATTTGCTATTTATTTATAGTAACTTAGTGGTAAGTAATAAAACTTGTGACTAAGATATTTTGAATTAGATATACGATGAGGATAAGTACGATAACACTGTTGATAATAAAAAAAAATGTTGGGTTAAAAAAAGACTCCTTAGATGTTAGTGGCCATGTAAATAGAGACGGTAATATGAAGATTTACAGTCACATGAAGGCTAACAAATATTATTTTTATGTAGTTATCTGATATTATCTTTGGCACTTGTATGTATTTTGTTTTACGGCAAATATATGTTATTTATATTTATCGGGTAGATTAAATAGAAAGTAGAGATAACCATTCATCTTTTATATATATATATATATATATATATATATAAATGCATTATTTTGCAATACATAGATGGGAGAAAAAGTCCTTTTACTTGGTGTTAGAGCATAGCCCAGTAATGGAGAATCTTTGACCAAAAGAATCTTTTTTTGCCTTCGAAAACTAGCATGCCACTTAGTTATTTGCTTTTTAAGAAATCTGTCCTCTTTGACATCAAAACGCGAAATCCCTTACACTCAAAATTTTCATATTTCATCAAAACAGAATTTTATAAAAATTAATCATGATAACTTAACAACACTGTATAATTTAAACTCTGTCAGAAACCATAGTCAGTCATCATCTTTCAGACAAACTCTACAATGCTTTCAAACCATAGAGACGACCGCCTTCTTTTTCTTACTCTCTTTTTCAGCTATTCTTCTTCTTCACAACTTCCCAATCTCAGCTTGGAAATAAGGATTCTGCAAGGGCTTGCTTTAATAGTTACGTAACTCTCCTCGCTCGCGAAAGCCCTTCTCATCATTGAAATTTTGAATGCACATCCAAAAAAAATATTGACATCGACTGTTAATTAGGGTTCGAGGACGGGTTGAGAGTGTTCAATTTTCATGTTTTATTTGGATCATAACATAATAACTGAATTCAAAAATTCAAATAAAACATCAATAATTTTTTAATAGAAAAAATCGAACATATGATTTTCAATTACTTTAACTTTATCAATAATGTCTGTAATTGAGAGATATCTATATTGATCTAGTCAGTTCATTCATTGTCCAAACCTTTATTTTGTTTCCACAACATCACAAAAAGGGTTCAAGATATTCTATCACATTTTCTATATCATTTTTTATATCATTAAATAAAATGATATATATATATATCAAATATCCATATAATTAAATATATCATTCTAAAATTGTATTAATAAATTATATCTAACTTACATACATATCTACTTATTATCAATGATATAGAATAGAAAAATATCTTATAGAAGATTTGGAGGCTCACAAAGACCTCTTTAAAACGAAGATGTAGGTTCATTTTCCTAAGGTTTAGGAAAAAGTTCATAAAAGTGAGCTTCATTTGGACATTTTTAATCTATGGTGCATTATGACTCCAATTTTGTTTTCTAGTCTTCGGACAAAACAAAAAATTGTTATCTCCTTAGCAAAGAAAATGCAAGTAGCTGATGATTACTTAATTAATTGCAATAATATTGAAAAAAGAATGGGACAGCTCTTTTGTTTTAAACCCTTCTTTTTCATGGTGTTCATCATCTTTATTTTACATCAATATGTATTATATTTATTTCTGAACCACCTTTTTTTGTACAAGATGCACTACGATTCTTAATTTTGAGCTGAAAATTCAAAGGAAATATGGAGAAAGGACTCAGCTATAAGATTAATGAGATTCCTTTCCCTGAAACCATTGGGCAATAATTTATTTTTGTGCAAGTGATTCTTTGACTGAAGGACTCATTTTTAAGTTGCTTGAACAGGAGATCACGAAGATTCAATTATGGATGCCAAGGATCACTAATCTCTATTCTTTACCGTTCAATCCTCCTCTTTGGAATATTTAACTTAAAAAAAATTACAGTTAGACGGTTAGAAACTTAACTGAAGTTTAAAAATAATTTGAGTTCCATTACCTATAATAACATTTCCCTATATAAATATATATGCCCATTTATAATCCCCTGAGATCAAAGTAATAAAAAACAAATTGAATCAAAAATGATAATTTTTCAACTAATTCAAAAGTTTAAGTAGAGAGGGATTAAATTTAATTACTTAATACTCCAACTCGATTTGTAGGCTAAACACAATCTTATTGTCCAAATTAGGATCTCTGTTATGATACTATAATAAATTACTAGAGGGAAGTTAAATTTTATCACTTAACAAAAAAAACCCTAATAAATTTATTGAATTACTTTTTAAATAAGTTAAATATTTATTAAAAATAAAAATTAACTTTAGATTCTAGTAAGAAAAAAAAATTAATGGGATATCAAATAGAAAATCGAGAATCTCCCCCTTAGAGGCTAAAGATTTTCATTATATATATTAAAGTGCATTTAACGGGCTGAATACTTGTGTTTTTGGCCATTTTCAATGTAATGAATAGGTTATATGGACAAATATGCTCAGACCACTCATTGAAGCCCAACTATTCTAGTCCAAGTTAGCAACCATTTTATGGGCTTAAGGCCCAAACTTGTTTGCATAATTTGCTCCACGCAGTATTAATAACTTCAATTTTTTAAAAAAACTTATCAACATAATTAAATATTTTACGCATCCCATAATATATCATAGATTAAGAATTTAGCTAGATTAAAAAGTTATAAATATAACTATATTATATAAAAAATATCTTTTTCTTGTTTTTTTAATTATATTTTTTTTATAATAAATAAATTAGTATATTAATAAAAGATAAGAATAGAAAAACACTATCATAATTATATATTGATAATTATATAATGAGTAAAAAAAAAACTCTATAAAAACAAATGAAGTAAGTAATTCTTTGTCACTAATTTAGAATTACTAATTTTTACAAAGTTTCGTCTTAATATAATACAAGAAATCATTGCAAAATTTGGTTTGAGTAGCATTCCCATTAGGAAACATAAGTGTAAGAAATTAATAGATTCTCATTTAGCATGGAACAATACTACTTGTCAATAGATTCTCCACTTGCTTGCTCAAGAATAAGCAAAATTTTCAGGCTGAACGTGGTGGCGAAAGGTGTCCAAATCGTGGATGATGCTTGGGCGAATGTGGAGGATTTGGAGGTGGAGGGGAGTAAAAGTAAAACCACCCTGGAGGAGATAGATGGCGCGGTGGTGGTCTCCGCTTAGGCGAATGTGGAGGACTTGGAGGTGGTGGGGAGTAAAAGTAAAACCACCCTGGAGGAGACAGATGGCGCGGTGGTGGTCTCCGCTTAGGCGAATGTGGAGGACTTGGAGGTGGAGGAGAGTAAAAGTAAAACCACCCCGGAGGTGGTGGAGGATGCCCAAAGCGCAGCCACTGCTGCGGAGGACTTGGAGGTGGAGGAGAGTAGAAGTAAAACCAAGCGACAGCAGGAGGAGATGGAACCGGGGATGGTGGCGGACTAATGAGCTTCTTACGTTGGAGATCACTTACTGCATTTTGTGAAGGGTAAGGCCTGGCTTTCGATTGACCAGCTAAAACCTTTAAAAATATGAACAATCCAAAGATCAGAAATTTCGTAACTTGTGGAGCCATTGGAGCTGACTGAAGTACTCAAGAACTTGAGGCACTTCCTCTCTGAGCATTGATCATTGAAATATTGGGTCATATTTATAAGGGAAGAAAAGTTAAATGACTGATTGATTTCAGGTAAACCATATCCATGGATAGGTCAATGTTGTTGGGATGTTGATATCATAAACAATAAATTGGTTAAAAAAAGCACTGCCACCAACCAACCCACCTCTACTTTCCTCGCGTGCCCCCTCTTTTATTTGCTTTAGTAGGTATTTCGCAATTATTTCAGACTTAATGCCTATATTTTTCAACTCTGAGTCCTTCAAAACTCATGTCAGGAGATAAAATAAACAAATTTTAGAGACATTTCTGCGTCAATCTCGGCTTAATGTTCGTACTTTTTAGTTCATCTAGAAAACAATCAAACAATAACAAAACTTGTAATTTAAAATAAAAAAAAACTATACATTTTTAAAATGACAGATTTCCCCCTGGTCAGCATACATTCAACAGCAGTCGGTTTTAGGAAGTGAAGAGAGCTTCCTAGAGAGTTAGTTCACCAGTTTACATTTTATCTACATAGCTAAAGCTATCACAAAAAGTGCCTAACTAGAGGAAGCACCAAACAAAAGGGTTTGAACAGCACATTTATATATATATATATATATATAGAGAGAGAGAGAGAGAGATATCTATATATATCATATTTATAGACAAAAAGTTAAAAGAGTCTGACGGGGCGTTCCGCGACCAATTTGTTAGTGTCAGGAGGAACAATATCCAAGGACAAGTTTGTTAATCTCTATGGTTACTTGCAAATGGTCTTCAATCGTTTTGCAGCCTGAGCAAAACCCACAATAGTTTGCAACTCATCCAATTGCTGCAGCAAAACAGACAACCATTATAAGTTATATATCAGTATTTTATAAGGGGAAAAAGAGGAAAAAAAAACACCAGGAATTGTAGAATCCGGGCAAGAGAATGAAGTGGAAAAAGTATGACATGGAATGATAAATTATGTGAAGTATGTACCTGAGACATGAAATGCCTCTGAACGACATCAATGAGTTGTTCCTTTGAAGGGTTAGGGGTGGAGTCCACCTAAAAAAAAAATGAAACCAGTGCTTTAGATCAAGTCAAAAGATAAAAAAGGAGCCAGCCACTTGGAATCCATAAAGGATAACTTACAATATTAAAGTGCCGCAGATATCTCCATAATGCAGCCATCTCCAGTTTGCTGAGGTCTATCTTCTGCAGAGAGATTTTTTTTTTTTTGTTCCATTTAAAAATCAATTATTTAGTTGGAGTAGAAAATCAACAAGAACTCAGAAATGCCAAGATATCCGAAGAAGAACAATAATTGCTTTTCCATAAGATTACATGAAAGTCAAAACATGATGATAAAGAAGCTAAAATGATAACATCACAATAGAAAAGGCAATTTCACAAAAGTTTCCTTACCGTGGACCCCCGAGCGTTAGAAATAGATCCCTTGGAGTGTGAGTCACAGGAGAGAGACCGGCTCATTGTCCGGTGGGATGAACCGGATGACTTGTGCATGCGAACTCTTGATCTATGGGACTTCTGGGTATCATCGGATGCTAAAAAAATCACAAGACAGAACAAATGTCATTTCGTGGCGGGCCATAAGAATAAGAATAAAGTCGTGTAAACAGAACATTTTCTTTTTTTTTTTTTTTTGCAATGGAAAAGTAGTATGGTACAAATTCATAGAATCCTACGCAAAATCATAGGAAAAAACTTTTAAGATAAAAATTTCCTCTTACAATAAGTCTCTTAACACATCATTTTAGTTTCATTTACACTCAAAAGAAAGGTAATTGCTTTTCTTTCCAAAAATAAATCCAATTGTATGAAATAAATGATTAGGAAAGTCCGTGATGGTAGTAAAAAAGCTGACAGTTCGGAAAAAGAAAAACACCACACTTGTATACTCAATCAGTTTTACAAAAAGAGATCAGAACATGACATAAAGTAAGTAGTAGAATCGACAAGTCAGTAGGCAGGCCAAATGCAGAATGTATAGCTACGATTCTCTATACCTGAGCCATTCCACTGCAAATTCTCAAATTCGATATCATCGTCCTCCTCATTACCAGTTGGAGCCTCTAGTACGCTGAGAGCATTTCTCTGCAGCTTTACCTCTATGCCATTAGTTAGGACCTGCATTAGTAGAATCAACATGTCAAGTCCAACTACCCAAACAGATATTTCAATGTAACATCATTATTTGTAAATTTTACAATCAAGAGCAGATGAAGTATTAAATTCAAAAATCATTTGATGATGGCATTATTGAGACGACATTATAAAAGGAAAGGTTTCTAAAATCTCACCATACCAGAAAAATTGAATGCCATAGTTAATAAGTTTTAGAGAAAGGACAAACTTGGCCCGAATCATTTGTATAAAAGTGAATCCAAATCTATCATAGGACAAGAATATCTATCAAGGTACCCGAAAGGTAATTTAACTGTATAATGATAAGTATAGAAGAAACAATGACCAAGTACTAGAGGAGAAGTAAGGTCATAATGAAACCACTAGTACAATACTGCAGACAATAATAACTCTGTTTTGGACTTCCAACAGAAATGTAGTAGTTACTACGAAAAATCAAAAAGAACTGGCTTCATAAACCAGATTAATACTCAGAAAAATATTTTACGATCAAAAGATACCAAGACAGAATAAATTATATAGGCAATGGGCTCAAGGCCAAGATACATGACTGCCTCAATATTTTTAGCAAATCAAACCAGCGACAATGAACCAAAACTTTACCCATGATGTGCTATAATGCACAAAAAGTTGGGTATAATGCTATTGTAAGTTAAATAGTTTAATCAAGAAAACAAGTTTTCACATGAAAGATATAACTATGTCCGTATGCGGCAAAAATATGGCAGTTTCTTCCATAGTTTTCTGCTAACTTTTTCAGGCTCATCCACATAAGCCCCCAAAAAAAAAAAACGGGTGTGAAAAATTAATCATTTTCAAAGATGAAAATCGAATATTTGCAAAGAATGCACAGTTGAGACATTCTGAAATCCAAATTTTGATTACGAAGAGGACAAATTCAATTTTTAGCCAGAACCCCAAGCAAAAAGAAATATTGGGATAATAATAGTGGCAGCAGACAGAATCTGAAATGCAAACATTTCTCTGCAATCCATCATTGAGAAACCCTAAGAAAACCAGATCCATGACAGGGGAGCAGATGCAGCAGAGAAAATTAACCCCCGAATACACAGAGAAAATTATGAGTCAGCTCAAATTAATAATTTTTATCAAAGATTCTTGATAGAGAACTACAATAAATTCACAAAAAGGTCAAAATTCTAATCACGGACGTGAAAAGCAGACCAATGGGAACAATAAAACAGGTATATTTAAAACAAAAAGGTCTAAAAATTCGCAAAGTGAAACTAATGCATTGCAAATTCAAGAACTCAAATGCATATGAACGAAGCAAATTAACACTCCTCGAGGAAAAGGCAGAATAACCCACATTGCAAAAATAACCTCACATTCAAACTAAGCCACAACCAAACTAAAATTCAATATAATTAGCATTCCTCCCAAAACAGACAAAAATATAGAAAATTTACCAGCCAATGCCAGCCTCCAAGACCAACAGCCTTCTTGACCACGCCTTGAAGACCAACAAGAACAGACTTAGTCCTATTGTTACCGGTCACAACCACCTTAGTATGACGGGGTAGCACTGAGAGCTCTTCTTCACTACTTTCTCCACAACTCTGTAAATGCGAAAACCCGTTGCCATTCACAGAATTCTCCACTGCTTCAAGCATTTCGAAGAAGAAATTTCAAATTCAATCCAAAATCACTGACCTATTATTACATTCAACACAAGAAATTGGACCTAATAGAAAGATCACACATTATAGAATTCAAAAAAGATGACCTTTGGAGTAAAAGAGCAGGAAACTGAATCGAAATTGGAGATTTTTTGAGTGTGAAAAAACACAAAGTTCACAGAGAAAGTGGAAGAAGAGGAGAGAGAGAAGATGAGAGTGACTTTGTGTCTGTGACTCTGCTTTGGTTTTCTTTAATGCTTTTCTGTGTAGACTGTGAATCCCGAAGACTTGAAATGGACCAATAAAAAGTGGCCACGTGAGCACGGAGGGTCGTCAATCATGCGAAGAGAGGCTTCCGTTTCGCCATGATGCAATACCACTAACGGGGTTGGGTTGGAGAGTTACAGGGGCTGACAGTTTGACTGCTGGGTAAGGGTGTTGTCTTGGCTGTATTTGAATGACCAAAATGACCTCTTATATAATTACGAATTACTAGTGTACTCCCAACAAGCTCACTTCTTTTTTTTTTTTTTCAAATAATGATGTATGAATTGAATTTCGGAATAGCTTTTTTAATTAATAGATTATTTATGTAATAAAGGTTTTTTTATTTTTTTTAAATAAAATAATTGTTTCTTTGTTCCCCTTTTTTTTAGAACACTTATTGTTTTAAAGTAAAATAATTTTAAAACATTTAAGTTATTTTTATTGAATTGGATGAATATTCATCAGTTTTCAATTTTTTCATCAATATATTTATCAATTTCAATTTTTTTACAACTTATTTTAGATTATTATCTCAAGATTTTCTTAAGTTAATTATCTTAATTACTATTCTTTCGAGTAGAGAAGTAATAAATATAATTTCAAATACAAAATATTTTTTTACTAAAAAAAGAAAAGGTTTTATAAAATCTAATTACAAACAAATTAAATTTGAAAAATAAATTTATAAATATAATAATTTAAATCAGTTTTGTTCTTTGTTTGTTTGTTCAATCAACCAACAAAATTGTCTTTAATTTCAAATACAATATTTCCATATAATTTTTGTGTTAAATAATGGTGTAGAGAATAATAATAATAATTCAACAACCATAAGAAATGCAGAATCTGTAAATAAAAGAGATTTTCAGAACTATTTTGGTAATTTGAATTAGCCGAAAGTAGCCAGTAACGGAAACCAGAAATTCACAGAATGCTGCCATGTGGACAAGTCTTTCTACCGACACTGTTCTTTTTCCTCTATCGTCTTTTATTATTCGCCAATAACAAAATAATAAGAAAAATAATTCTAATTAAAATTAAAAAAATATTTTACAAAAATGAAAGTATGACAATATTAAAAATAAATAAATAATATTGTAAAAAATAACCAGGAATGGAGAGTGTATATTAATATTTCTCCTTCTACAGTAATGATTTTTATTTTTACTTTAAACTGTCTCTTTCTTGTCTTTTTTTTCAAATTTATAAAGAAACAGAATATAAAATAAAATCTTAATTTTAAGAAAGTTCAGTGATTCATCGGATAACATTTTTTTTTCCCCGCCATAAAAGGAGAATCGAAGCCGTGGATTCGGGCACGTTGGCAGAAAACAACCGTCGGATGACTTTAAACCAGTTCAAGGAATCACTTGTTTGGTCCGGTCCAACACGAGGAAAAATAAATAAATAATAATAATAAAAAATGGCAGACTTGGAGGATTTGATGCAAACAGCAACATGTGTACTGTACACGTAATGTAATGATCCGAAAGGTGAAAAGGAGGCGAAACGAAGTCCTTTTTAATCCTTTTTTTTTTTTTTTTGTACCGTAATTCGATAAGGACAAAATTAAATTCTACAAATATTGTACACCGAGACAATAATAAGTAAAAAATTATTAATATAAGATACTTCCAGGAGTGAATTAACCTTGTAAGTAATAATAAGAGAAAATTCTGAATACATTTGAAGTACTTATCTAAACAAAAAATCATTAAAATTTTTTTTTATTATCTTTATAAATACAAAGGACTGATAAAAACATTTGAGAAACCTGAAGAAAATTTTTAAAATTTATTTATCACATTGTCCCGTATATATATATATATATTGTTTTATATTCTCTTTATCATGAATTAAATGTCTTTATTTTTATCTTAATTTTTATAACTATATTGATAGTAATTCTAAATTATTAAATTTATAATTTATAATAAGATCGAATCAAATATATTATTTATATTATACAATCTTCACCTCTAATCTATTTAATTACATACTTAACTGCTTCTATTATAAATATATATATAATAGTATCTCATATATAATTAACTCCTTCCAAAATTAAATTTATCTATTTTCATTTTAAATTATCCAAAACTAAATATACTTTATAAGGTAGTATATATATGGGTCGTCGGGTCAGAAAAATTTAAAGTTTTTAAGTTTGGAAGAAAATAAGTTTATTGTTGTGAATGTCGTCCAAAACAAACGGATAAAATACCCAGAAACGGGGATGCCTCTGTCTCCCATATTTATCCTTCCTTCAGACAAAAAATCTCCACTTGTTCGTCATTTTCCGGCCCACATTTGCAGACCTTATCTTAAACTATTCAAAAAATAAGAGACAAAAAGAAATTATTTAAGAGAGGAGGATTTTTTTTTCTTTTTCATTTTTTTTTAAGATAGGTTAAAAACGAGTTTGGGTCTAACTTACACAAAAAAAATTAACACAAAGAAAATGATTATTTAATTTTATATATACTATAATCTATCCTTTCAACAATTAGAAGAATTATTATTATTCACCTAACATAATTTTTTTTTAATTATTACGATGTATACATGGAATGTTTAAGTCAATTCTGATAAGACAATTTTATCCTCTGCAATCAGTGATTGGGTGGAAAAAAAAAAAAAGAAGAGAGAAAAGAAGAAAAGGAAACTTAAAATAGCGAGGCCGGCATTGTGGAATTTCTGAATAATAATGATCTGCAGGGCAGGGAAGGAGGAAGAGCATCTGTATAAATAAATAAGCACCCCTCGAAGGAAAAAGGGTGAAAATTTATGATGTGATTTCATTTGGTGTTGTCTGCAGGCTGCAGAAAAAGAAGTCTCGTCACTGCTTTGACAGTGACCTGCTGATTACGACATCAACCTGTGCTTGGGAGCCTT
The DNA here is from genome assembly GCA_035221335.1 of Echites panduratus. Taxonomy (NCBI): domain Eukaryota; kingdom Viridiplantae; phylum Streptophyta; class Magnoliopsida; order Gentianales; family Apocynaceae; genus Echites; species Echites panduratus. The sequence continues at coordinate 8,640,408 of JAWZTD010000004.1, forward strand.
GGGGTTGTGGTAGATGATGCCCTTGCGAACTCTACTAAAAGCTCCCTCTCCCACCAGATTCTCTGGTGAACTTCGCCGCCGTTAATGTTGGACTTTCACCCGTCCAACCATACACAACTGAGTCAACTTACTTAATGTCCACCTATATTACTACTCTCTTCGTATTCTCGTAATTAAATATTTTCTTTTAAATTATATTTTTTTATTTTAAAAAATAATCTTGTAATACTTATTAAATCAATTTTTTTTAATATATATATAAGAGATTTGATGTCTGTTATAACATTTATAATTATTTATACATCGAGAAATTACAAATTGAAAACTAGTTGAAGAAAAAAAAAAAAAAAAAAAAAGTTATACAAAAGGCCCGAACCGGATAGTCTTAATGAGTTGCGGACCTTCTCAACATTTAGAATAAGATTGGCCCAAACAAAATTTCTATAGCCCAATAGTCTATGTTAATGGGCCACATTTTAAATGGTTTTACTTCATATTATCTCCAATTTTAAATGGGTAAAAATTGACATCCCGCAAAAGGAAAAAAAAAAATGATTTAATCTTCCCATGGGTTAAATAAAAATAGCAATCCCACTAACATCACATAGGCATTTACTATTTTTGGTTAAACATTAAAAATCTATTTTTCACAATTAATGAAATACTCTTTCTTTTTTTTAACACTTTCTTACATGTTACAATTTCTCAACATTACAATGAAAGAAATATACATAAGTAGCATTATCCTTACAAATAATTAAAAAAAAAAAAAACTGCACCAATAGAAATATACATCGTTTGAAACTCATTATTAATTAACACATGATAACTACAGAACAGAACACAGACCAAAGGAGGGTCATTGTGATCTTACATTTGCAGAAAATATGGTTAACATGTAAAGCCTTAACAGTCTTCCCTTTCTTGATCCAAACTAAGAAAGAACACAGGATCTGCTATTTCTTCTTCCTAGCTAAACCAATTTGTGTGACAGTTAAAATCCTTCTCAAGCTAACCTATCTAATGTAAAACTCAGTGGTAGAGACCAACCAATGAATTCCTATCATTTTGTTGGCTTTCCTATACCCTCAGAACTCCATAATAGATACATAATCACAATTACTATAACATGAACAGTCATGAACTTCTTACCGGTTACTACACAATTTACAGCTTAGAAAGGCAAGAAACAGAAGTATTTCTTTAGCATTTTTGTTTTGAAAGTAGCAGCCTCCTTATTCTCGGTTGGATTTGGCATTGAGTGGCTGGAAGATGCACCCGCTAGTAGGGAAGACGGGAGATCTTCATATTGTTGCCCTGACTTCAGTTTTTTAACACTACAATGCACTGCTCTTTCATCAAGAAACTTTGTCTCAATGATAGATGAAGCTTTTTTACATCCGTTTGGTTGCTGTCTTACAGTGGCAGAAACTAGAGGCCCTGGTCAATGAAAACATGGTTTACATATCATTCCATTGCAGCAATAGCCTTCTCACAATACAAGTGCTGAATTTAGAAATTACTCTCTCCAACCCTATTTATAAGTCATTAGGTCTCACCTGTTTTGTCCCTAATTCTAAGTCAATTGTCTGTTTACTCATTTATTCCAATATTACCATACTCTCCATAAAACATTTGCACATCTTTATGAACATTTTAGGAAAAAATAACTTCATCTTAATATTGATAAAATCACTGACTTATAAATAGGGAGGAAGGGAGTACATGATGTACTTTTATTATATCTACAGGATTAAGGATTCTTTGTATAGATTCTCCATCTATGTATAGCACTGCTATAGTCAGCTAAGTTCATCAGAACAACATGCATACTAGGTAGTTTAGTCTAATTATCTGATCCAGAATACTATAGGCTAATTGATCATCACACGAGTTTATATATAAAGCACAAAAAATGCACAAAAGCATACGATCATAAGCCGGTGCTTTACAAAGATAGAGAAGACTAAGAAAATTTTTAACATACTTGATGTGGCGGGCTGCATAACCACCTCACATGGTTTTGCAGATGCAGTAACACTGCATCTGGAACTCGTGCCCTTTGGCCCTTTGTTACGGCTATCTTCTATATCTTGTAAGAAGGCAACTGGGTCAAAGTATTCATCGAATGAAATGCTTGTGCGACCTGAATTGTCTGAACTGGAAGATAGAGGATCAACAAGATCATCCAGTTCCAAAAAGTCATCATACAGATAATGTAGCTCTGAAATATCTGTTTGTTGAGGATCCAGAAATTTATCAGCCTCAGACAACAAAGGTGTGCCATCAACAGCAGTCTTCATCTACAGAAGACATAAGCAAAGGACAAATATTGATATTCAACTGGAGAACATATTATTATACATATGTTGAAAACCTAGTGATACACAAAGTAAAATCCTTTGGTTGTTTCCCATTACCCTTGCACCACATATTTGTACATACAAAAATTATGGACTTCAATTGAAAAATGGATTTTCATTCTTCTTGTGACCCGAAAATTGAACATGGAAACTGAAGAAACTACCATCCAGAGAGAATGAGAGATGAGTTAGAAATTTTGTACTGGACAGAGGGAATTTGACTAGCATGACTAAAAGCTTGGTCAGGATAAAGAAGATATTGACAACCGGCCGCCATCACCATTAAGGATGAAAGAAGACCAACCAGAGATCCAGTTGTAGAGTCTTTTCCTAAAATACTCTCAATGCTTGGGGCAATTGATGGCACTGTAAGACTGTCCTTCATGCCCTCATTTCCAGTAGCTTTTGGTTTGAGATGCTCTGCTTTGGTAGACCTCATTGCTGCAGAACTGAAAATTCTGCACATCGCTCTTAGTTCCTACATACAATTCAACCAAATGAACAACAGTAGCTTGGAGATTCAAAAGACCGACCATTAATTCAATTATTCAAGGAATACCTTTTCTTTGTCGGTACCAGGTCGTCCCTTCTGTGTTATCCTGTATTCTTGCATCACCCAGTCAGTTTTACTTTCCGGATAATCCACAAACTCAAAATATTCCAGAGTTCTCCTCCAACCACTTATGGAAGAGTTTGTGAATACCTCAGAGGCCTCTTCTTTTTCTATCCATAATCCATATTCATTCTCTTTCTTCACAGTTGAATTAACCATGTACCAAATTCCATCTGCAAAACAATCACATCCTCCTCTTGTTAAGCAACCATTTCACTTTTTCAGGCATAAGCCACTGAAATATGGTGTCAAAATCAAAGCAGTTTCTCACACTGATTAGGAGTATACTATTTCTCCTTATTTATATTGGATGGTGATTCTCAAACCTTAGCATATTACAGTTTATATGAAACCAAAACTCGCTGAGCCATTAGGATACTAACCAGGTAAATTTGATGGCCTGCATTGGAATGGATTTATATCTCCTAACACATTTTTAGGGAGTAGAGATCCTGCCTTGAATCCGTACATAAAAGAAAAAACTTGCTCATCTGAGCCATCCAATGTGATATCGCCTGGAGGACACATGGCAACCTTGTCTATTGCTAAGTTCAGTATATTGATCAACTGTAATATTGAATAGAGAGAAAAGATCAATAAACATCGCCAGAGATTAGCCAACAAAATTTAAAAGGGATAACATTACATGAGAATCGGAATTCAAAAAAATACACGACCAAATAGATTAAACACCAAGGATTAGCACATATGCTGTTTTGGTCTTTCCTTTAAAAGACGAAACTTCCTCACCGGGCTTGAAGACAGTAGCAGGAACAAGGGATAATTAATTGCCCAGATGTATAGAAGTTGTAATCTTCTTTAAAAGATTGCAGTGGTTCAGGTTCAAATGCTCTTTAGTTCAGACATTCATTCTATAGATATAAAAAGTACAAGAGGAAGTGAAAGCGAGGAGAAAAGCGTATAATAGTTATAAAAGGACAAACATTTAAAACTCCAAACTACAGAGCCTATTTCACGATGATTACAACCCCTGCACATGACCCATTGACTTGGTTCCGATTGAGAAGACCCAAAAGATATGCAAACAATTTGATCATCAAGCCGAACATAATCATCACTGGTCAAAATAATCGACTAAAATCTGATTAAAAATCAAGATCATTGCCAGCTCGATGAAAAAAAAAATTGTGGAAACAAGGGATTATGAACACATGCAACTAGAAGTGCTTAATGGATTGACCATCAGAATCAATATAAGGAAACAATTAAGAACATCAGGACAAACTTACGATGGGCGAAAACAAAATTACAGAAAAGGAATAATTGGGTGCTAGGCTGCTAGCTAATAGAATATGCATGAATATCCAAAAGCCCACCCGCAAAAAAAGGTCTGATTTTGCAAATAATGTGTATGATCCTTTGAAAAAACAACAAAAATCTTTTCTTAAGAACGATACAATAGAAACCCAAATTCAGCAAAAGAAAACTTTTGATCGTTCAAGATACAGTACTCCAACCCAAGAAATTTAAAAAATGCAAGAAACCCAGGAGTTAAACAAGAACCCATGAAAGATCAACAAAGAACCACCCTACCTGTGAAGTGAGAGTGAGCCCCTTTTCCCTTTAATCTGATTCTACAAAAAACTGGGTTCGCTCCCTCAATTTTACTTTATCACTACTCCAAGTGAAGTTCGAGCTGACGAAGGAGCACTTATAGCGGGGAAATGAGGACCCATATTTTATAAACCGTGGTTAGGTTAAATTCTCCATAGCAACGTCACACAATTAACTAATGACTAATGGACATGTGTTCTATAGTATTAGTATGGTTTTGCTTGGGTTTCATTGGTGAGCTTATGCAGGCAGAGAGAGAATATTAGACCCCACTTCATCCCACTTCTTATCTCCTCAGTCTTAAACGCGGTTTCATGGAAGGTCCTCCGACCTCTCCTAAGAAAAAGGCTAATTTACCCATTTGTCTTCTGATTTCAAAGAACTACGTAATGAGATATTTTCTTTGCTGATGCGATAAATTCATTTCAACAAGAAGCCATCTATACTTGATTCCTACGTGGTTCTTTATTTTTTTAATGCAAAATCATGAGTACTAAATGTTTAATTTTGCCTTGGTCAATTAATTTTGATCAATTTTTAAGATGGAAACATGAAATTTTGGATATTTTAAAATAAAAATAAAGATACATAATTTAATGCTTTAGTGATAAGATTTTTGAAAGTTTATAAATATATAAATAAAATATATTAGATGCTTTAAATCAAGAAATTAAAGGTAATCACAAGTATTTTTAAGTGATCATAGTTATTTATTTATTTATTTTGGAAGATACGAGAAACAAAATAGTGATAATTAAGAAAATTTTAATGATGCCTAAAACAATTTAATAAATTTAATCAAGTGTTTACAATTATAAATTAAAACTTTTATTCAGTAAAACTTTTTTAATAACAAATAAAAATCACTTCATTATTAGTGTCAATATATCCTATCAATTATTATATAATTGCCTAAGATTTAACTAACTAACTTTTTTATATAACATTATGAAATTATTTTTTCACTATTTATAAATTAATATTCATAGAACATAATATTATATATCCTATTATCCTAAAATAGAAAACTTTTTTTTATCAAATATTTATAAGCTACTACAGAGTTTCCCATGTCTTGGCGAGGCAATTTGGTCAAAGGGCAAAATGGGCTTCCGAATTCTACACTCGAAGCCATTAGTATGCGTAGATCCTTTTTCGTTCGTTCCTTAACATAGAATGTCATAGATGATGAATCCCCCTTCTCCTCTTCTTCTTCTTCTTCTTCTTCCTCAGCATTCCAGAACATTCGAGGCCTCACCATTTCCCTTCAGTTCACCTTGGATTATGAAAAGCTACCACTACCTCTTATATCTTCTCTTATTTTCCAGAACATTCCAGAATTCCCAGTACACTACTATTTATTTTAGTTTTGTTAATATGATTTTGCAAATATTACCAGGCATCATAAAGCTAGTCTTGAACAGCAAGTCGCAACCGGGGGAAAGTGAGTCTAAACTTGAAGCTTGAAATAATTTTCTAATCCAATCATCCCTTTTCTCTTTTTCAGTTATTTGTCTGTGTCCTGAACATTGCCCAAATGATGCGTTTTGTCCACCAAGTTGCAAGTGGTCCCCCCCGCCCCCAACCCCCAAGCACGCATCCGCCCAAGCACCCAGAACTGTACATTTCATACACACATGTTAGTTTTCGATATAAATCTTACAATTTTCATAAAATACATATAACAATTGATTTTTTTTTTTCAAATTAACCATTTTATAATAATTAGTAAGAGATGAAGGTTATATTTTAAACAAAATTTTCATACTATACATTCTAGTCATTAACAAATACATTATCTATTTGTAAATATAAGTGGTTAATCCTCTTTTTTTTTTCTCAAAAATAAAAGTGCTTAAATTCAAGTTTATGAACTTTTTATTTTCTATAAAATATATTTTTATTATAAATGAAAAAATAACATACTTCTTTCATCTCCATTTATATATCATTCATAGTAGCACATTCGGTGAAAGGGCAAAATGGAGAATTCATAGTACATTGCTTTCTTCCTCGCCATTAAGGAACATTCGAGGCTTCACCACTTCCCTTTTGCAACTACTGACCGGTAAGTAGTTTGGGATTTCGGAAAAGATTTACCACGATTTACAGTCTAGACTTCCTCTATCTTCTCCTACATTCTAGAACATTCTAAAAACAGAAAAAGTATAGAAAAGTCAAGAGATTCTTACTATGAGAAAAAAAAAAATAGTAATCGCATGCTAATTATCTTAAATATTTTATGTATTATTTAAAAGATATTCTCATATATTTTGTCATTTTAATAACAATGTTTTTTTATCCAAATAAAAATTTGGTATCATTATTTTAATTTCTTTAATCAAAATTATTTTTTAAACGAGACGACCTGTGATTATTGAACTCATAAAAACCATGCCTTTTGGCTTTTTCCTCTTTCAGTTATTTGTCAGTCTCCCAGGCAATGGCCAGATGAAGTGAATTTAAAAGGTAACATTTTTGTCGACCAGATAGGACCTTGGTTCCCATATCTGTATAGTGAGAAAAGAATCATTTATCAAATTTTTTTTAAATAAATAAAGGAGAGAAAAAAACAAATAAAACACATTTTTCTAATTTTAAGATTAGTCAAACTTGTTCAAATAATAAATTAATCTTTTCCATAACACAAATGCGGTCATGATTAGAAAGTATATGACTTAGTATTACAATTTTGTAAACTAACTTATAAAAATTGTTTATCAAAGGTGGAATAACTAAGTTAATGATCATTTTAATAATAAATAATTATTTTAGACTAAATTATTCTTTATATTATATGAAATTCATATTAATTAAAAGATACTCCCTCTTCCTTAATTATACTTGGTTTGAAGTCATTTTCTTAATATTAAGATTTTGATTTTTTGTCAAAATATAACAATGGAGAATAGAATACTAAGAATGTAGGATAACAATATTTTATGAAGAAATAGCATAGATAATATTAAAAAATAAGTAAATTATTTTTAAAAATTATCATCAATTACTTTTAATAAGAGTAAAGAAAATAAACTTAAATGAATTATAATTAAGGATATAAGACTTAAGAGTAAATGAGACATTGAATTTCAAATAAGTCAAAATAGAAAATGAAATATTAAATTTAAGAGGAAGGGAGTATAAAGGTGTTTTTGGATACACTGTTTAAATGGATAGTGTCATCACATTTTGTAAAATACATAATTAGATTGAAATCTGTTTTTCGCTTAAAAACAAAAAATATGATATAAACTTGAATTAAAACACTCATCTAAAATGATATGAAGAAATTTTTCTTTTATTTTTAAATAAAAAAACTTCAATCGATACATCTAATTTTTTATATTGGATGACACATATAGCAAGAATGATATATCAAATCACAGACTAAATTCATTTATCAAGAACGAGCCTATTTTTGAAATAGGGGGAGTAATAAAAAGAGAAACAAGAAAATGGGTCTGAACAGAATTACGAGGATTATTTTTCTCCTCCGTCGGCTGCTAAGGGCTAAAAAGCTCTGCCCGCAATGGAGAATCAGGGAACAAACGATCGGCTGTCAGAATTTACGGAGACGGGAGTTTGTCGTCTGAACCAGTCAACCGCCCTATTTATTGATCCTGTTCGATTGTTGAATCGATACTACACAAGGTTCAGAGTTTCGCCTTCTGCTTATTATTGTCGCTTCTTCCAAGAATCCAAGAACAGGCCAATTGAGAATACACCAAATGCTTCTTCAGAAACCCGAAAACGTAAGCGCAAGCAACAGAAAAAACCTCGAGCTCTGAATGACACAGAAGAAATTGCCAATCAACGTCATCAGGTATGGTTCCTTTCATCACCTCGCAGAAGGGTTTATAGGGTTTCGTTTGACTTTTCTCTGGTGCTTCCTTCGGCAATGCCGAAGCGGCATGCAAATCCAGACCATGTTTGTGTTGGAGAAATTCAGGAATTTTTGTTGCCTTTTTTTTTTTTTTTTGGTTTGAAGGAAGTCAGACCATTGCTAGCTACAGCACACGAAGCTTTACTTGGAGATGGTGATCTTTTGGGAGTTTTGAGAAGTTTGAGGATAGAGGGATGTAATACAAAAGAGGAACCTGGAGAATCATTACCGAGGAGGCATGATAACGAACTCAATTTTGTGGAGCTAGGGCGTGTTTGGCAAGCACCACTTTATGAAATTGCTCTTAACCTCCCGAAAGATAACTTTCTAGACGAAAATGAAGGTTGGTTTCATTAATGGCTGGGTATTTTGATGCTTTTTTATTTGCTGTTAGTTAATGTTTAATGTTTCTCAACGGTGGATATATTACTATCTATATATTTCTTAAATGGGATAATCAATTTAATAGAAATTAACTTCTTGAAGTTGTTTTGACATTTCCCTACATAATGCGAATATCAAATGCCAGAGTTCTATTATGAAGTGCATGTAACCGGAAAGTGATCATTTAGCTCCTCTAACAATTGGCAAATTCGCTGGGTTTATTTTTCATAATTTAGTTGCTTTTCTAATGAGGACCCTTTGTTTTCTTGCTTTCAGGGAACCAAATTAACCAATGCTGTGAACAAAGAAAAGTACCTCTGTTTAATAATCTAGTTGAGAACCAGGGGGTTAATGATATGGTGGCTAAACTGTTGAACAGCATGTATATTATACCTGGGAGAAGTTGTTTCTACATGGTACTCATCAGATGTCAGTATTGCTTTCAGTTTTGATTAACACAAGTATATTTTATTCCACTTGATTTGTTTTTTTATTTTTTCCTATATGATTCTTGGCATCCTTTTCATTTTGTGTTTTTTGCTTATGGTATATATTGGGTCCTGGTGCATCCATGGACTGACAAACTGTCTGTGGTTTTCTTTTTCTTATCATGTGGAAGTCTGATTTGCGGGATATCCGTAATTTAATACCAGGTAATAATTGGCAATCTTATCAGTTTTCTTCATTTGAATAAGGGTGGATCTTATTTAAGATATCTTATTGATTTCGTTGTATTCAGCTGCAGTTGCTGGGGTGTAGAGATTACATTGTTTGACTAACCCTTCTTAGCAATTTTAAGATTGGAAATCTGTTTTACTTTGATAATAGTTTAGATACATTGGTAACACCAGAATTTTTTCTTTATTGAAAAAACACTGCATTGCCTGGGAGAGCCAAAGGAGTTTCATGTTATTGTTTCTGTGATTTATCTTCTTGTTACAGCCATTTAGACCTTCTTGTTGTATTTTAAGAATTTTGGATTCTTGCAGCCCATTGTGATTGTGGCTTCAACTTAATACTGATTGATCCACCATGGGAGAACAGCAGTGCACATCAGAAACTGAAGTATGTAATGATATCTTCTGAATATTCTTCCAATGCTTATCTCAAGCTTAAATTCGTTCTATGGACTTTTCCCCATGTTTCAGGTATCAAACTTTGCCAAATCGTTACTTCTTATCTCTTCCAGTCAAGCAACTTACTCATACACTTGGAGCATTGGTTGCCTTGTGGGTGACTAATAGGGAGAAGTTGCGGAGGTTTGTTGAAAATGATTTATTTCCTTCATGGGGGGTCAAGTATGCTGCTACATTTTACTGGTTGAAGGTAGATGCACTCAAACAAAAAAGGAGCAAAATATATTGATAGTTTATCTTTGTGCAATTTCAGCATTGTTAAATGATACAGGTGAAAGCCAACGGTTCATTAATAAGTGAATTGGATCTGTTCCATCATAGGCCATACGAATGTCTTGTCCTAGGTTATTGTCCAGGGAAGGTGTGAGAAGCTCCAGTTTTATTGTCATTTGTCTTGGTAGATGATTCCCCAGGTTGCATGGGTCTATTAACTATTTCTCGTCTTGGCAGAATGGCTATTCAGAGGACCTGTCAAAAAGGAATCCACTGCCAGACAACCAAATATTTATCAGTGTGCCCGGTGATTATTCAAGGAAGCCCCCTGTTGGAGGTACATAAATATACTAATTACTAATACATCGGAACTTTGTGTCTCTTTTCATCTTCTTTCATGTACATCACTATTGTTTTCTGTGATGATACGTGACTACACAAATCTTGCAGGATTTGATTAATGATATAAAACATCTTTACCTATTTGAGTCTTGTTGATGTCATCTAAGGATAGGCACTCATGAGAAATTCCTTCATTTTCCATTTTTTATCGTTGTACATCAGATCTGTTGTTGAAGTATGCACCAGGTGTTGGTCATCAACGCTGTATTGAACTATTTGCTCGAGAACTCATTGGTGGTTGGAATTCTTGGGGAAATGAACTGCTTCGTTTTCAAGATTCAAAGTATTTTCTTAATCAAGCAGACAAATGATATACTCTGGACGATGTACATGTTGCCTGCAGGCACTTCTTGTAATCTGGAATTGCACATGGAGCTGAACAACCGAAAAAGCAGATACATTGATCAATTCCTGGGATAAACTTGATGCATTCTCTTTGTGTCTCCTATTTAATTCAGAAAGAGGTTAACAGTTTTATCTGTCTTTGCTTTCATTTTCTTTCCTTAGTTTCCCTTTCACTATTATCCTCTCTTTTCTTGATTGAAAGTTGGCACCCAATGACACCGTGTAATTGTTTGGTTTGGAGGTACTTCTTGCATAACGCAGATTGGGGATTCGATTCCCTCCTTAGTGAGGAATCTTCTAAAATTTGTGAGTTGATTTTAATGAGTCTGGTCCTTGCAGGGTGGTCCAACTCCAAGCGGAGATTGAGCTTGATCTGGATGGTGCTTATAAATAAGTAAAAATTTAAGGGTTATAAACACAATTCTGAAATGCATTGGTTGTGGTACATGCAGGGTTCACAGGTGGCTAGAATCAGAAGTTCATCCTTGAAGATTTCAAGAATAAAAAAGATCCACTGTAGCATTATTTTGCTTGGACCGAGTACATCAAAGGATTTTGGAAAAGCTCCCCTGAATCATCCACGTTAGATAGGACTCACCCAATTGTCTCAGCTTATTAGGCAATCTCCCAATTAGGTTCAATTATTTCCGGACAAGGTTGACGAGGATCCCAACATGGTCATGGTACTGGGACCGAAGGTTAGGTATTGGACCGCCTCAGTCCAATGTCTTTGTCTTGGCTGCACTTGGATTTGCCCGCCGTCGAATTGGACCATTCCAATTAAATGTCCAATTCTTTTCTTTCCCAAGGTTTACTAAAGAGTGCAATGTACTTAAAGCCAAAAGACTACTAGACCGTTGGTAACTGTGCACTACTATTACTTACAAGCAAGAAACAAAGGGCACTGGCAATTTCATCTTGCAAAAAGAGCTAAAGTTGAACTTATATTTTTCTCTTTTCAAGAAGGCTGGATTTCTACATTTTATTATCATTCATCTCTATAATCCAAAAAGTATTTTTACAACAGGGATAATATTAATTAAAAAAACCTAAAAATTGAAAAATATTCAGCCCTCCATCAAAATCCCCCTAATTGTCCCTGTAGGCAATGTAATCGGCCAATGCAATCAAAGGGGCTGCCTTAAGCTGATCAAATTCAGACAACTGCAATTTTGCCTCCTTGTTCAACTTCTCCGCGAATTCCCTTGCCTTTTCCAAACCCAACAACTTCGGATAAGTAACCTTATCTGTAACCAGATCTTTGCCTGCCGTTTTACCCAATTCCTCGGAAGATTTGGTGATGTCAAGGATGTCATCCACCACCTGAAATAACAACCCAATGCACCTTGCAAATCTCCTCATTTTTTCAACTTCTTCGTCGGTCCCACCACCAAGAATTGCTCCCAATACCACTGAGGCCTCCAATAATGCTGCTGTTTTGTGGATGTGGATGAATTCCAGCTCGTCTAATCCCACATTAGTCTTTCCGGTGCAAGCCAAATCCACCACTTGGCCAGCAACTAACCCTTCCGTGCCGATCGATTTTGCCAATTCACCTAATGCAGCCAATACTCTGGACGGCGCTACACCTGTGGTGGTCGTCGCTATGTATTCAAAGGCGAATGCAAGGAGGGAATCCCCAGCGAGGACAGCAATGTCCTCCCCAAATACCTTGTGATTCGTGGGCTTACCTCGTCGGAGATCGTCGTTGTCCATACAAGGTAAGTCGTCGTGGATTAGTGACATGGTATGGATCATCTCCACCGCACAGGCAGCTGGCATAGCGTTCGATTGGTGGCCGCCAACAAGCTCGCAGGCGGCCATACAGAGAATCGGGCGGACCCTTTTGCCGCCGGCTAATAAAGAGTAGCGCATAGCCTCGTGGATCCTTGGTGGGTTCTTCACGGCAACCGCATCGTCCAATGCCTTATTAACTGTATTAGCTTTTTCAACCATATAGGTCATGAAGTTGAAACGTTCTTGAGGCATTTTCTCAACGGTCTCTTCTTCCCTCGTGATAATTGCAGAAATGGAGAATGAAGAAACGGGCCTTTTCAGATTCAGAAACCCACGTTCAATCTTGGAATACATCAAGGGATTGTGTACATATTCCAGAAAAGATCCGAAAGCTCCCCTGGACCTTGGTTGATTGTAAATTGAGCATTTCTGAAGTACCCATGAATCCAACAAATTCATAGATCTCATTTTTCAAATTTACCTAACTGGTTTGCAAGATGCCTTTGAGAGAGTGAAAGTTAGGGAATTCCTCCAATATGATGCAGAGAGCAATAGGGAGAGAGTGGAGAATTTAACGGCCTCAAAAGGAACACGCACTAACAGAGAAAGGACAGAATCATTATGAATCTCCGGATGCCACGATCAAGAGATAGGGTTTTGGATCAAAGTAAGTGAAGTGGCCAAACCATGAGCCTCCATAGGTGACATGTGACCAATAGCAATCAAAGAGATGTCATCTGGTTTTAATTTTAAAAAAAATTTTTTTTTTTGGATACCCAAAGTGCAGTACGAAGTTAACTTGGAAGGATGTATCTTCATTGAAATTGGGTTCAATTTCCTCTGAAGAAAGTCCAAATTTGTGGCTCCATTGAACCTTCTTAATTAAGTGAATGGGAGACATTTTAAACGAACTTACTGCGACCCGCACCCGCGTCAACAGTTCAATTTCCTTTGAACAAATTACAAATTTCACGAATTTGTGGCTTGACTGGCTTCATTGAACCTGCTGACGGTAAGAAATAGGAATAGAGAGAAAGTATCTCTTTATTTTGTTTACATGTCATTTTATAATCACTCAAATTAAAAGATTATTTTATAACTACTCGAATTGAGATATTCTTGTATTAAATCCAGTGTGAAATTAACTTAATACTCAATATTTCTATAATGAATGAAGGTATTAATATATCTATACAATATAAGTTTTTCTATAAAAATAATAAAAATAAATTAGTATATTTATACACATATATTTTCACAAAAAAAAAGAAGAAATAAATATATTTATACATTATATGCATTCCTATAAAATGTATTAAAAGTTATACGCATTTATTAATATTATTATTCATTTCGATCTATCATGTGTCAATATTTTTGAAAGCCACGTGTACAAAAAATAATTGTATCTGCTTAGGTGACTAAATTAGTATCTTACTTTAATATAATATAAACATATTAGAGTTGGGAATTCTTCAACTTCTGTCCATATTCTTATGAAAATTAATAATCTCTTCTTCGTATCCACAAAATAATTTATGAAAAAAAAAATGGTATCTTCACAATTATTCATAAGAATTTTTGAAAATTCACGAAAATTCCTCATGATTGTGATTCCAAGAAAATTATCATATGGAAATTTTATGTAAGAAGGTACTTCTAACCTTTTGCTGCTGCTTTTGTTGCTGTTGTTGTTTGTGATGGAATTCTTAATTCAAATCTTATTTTTCTAAGTCGTTTACCAAAGACAAGTGCTTGCAATTTATCAAAGCTCCTATGTAATCTAAAATAGTTATAAAATGTGCAATTGAAGTGTATTTTATGATGCTTTGAATTTGGCATGAAGAAAGAAATCAGGCATAAGATATAGAACAACCATTGAACTTACTTAGCCATTGAACTCAAAACTTGTTCAATCTCACCATTATATTGTGCGAAATTTAGCAACTAAAACACGAGCATTCCAGTTGAGTTTTCACTTTTCATTCGGCTCACGTGTACATACAGAATTCATTGGCAATGCCCATTAGACAACGTGCACCGATCTCCCGTTCATCCCTTCATTTCTTCATTGCTCCTATAGCCTCCGATAACACAACTTTCTCAGTCGTGGATTGCTTGGGCCGTCAATCCGGCACCAAAATGATCATATGCCACAAGCTCTAATCAGTTTAAAGGTTCCAATAGTCCGTTCCGTTGTGAAGCCTTTCATTATGTTTTTGGCCATAGAATATGATGGCATCAAACCGGGCTTGGAGATGCACACAGGAAAAACTGGTCACTTTTTACGAGACCCTTTTCTGAAATGTCGAACTTTATCTACTATTTTAAATCAAGCCAAAGATGAGATCAAGAAATAATGAGATGAGTCTGCAGAGAGAGCCCCCCATCAACTTTGGAGTGAGTAGGCGTAGACTGCAGCTATAAATTAAGGATTTCCTGCTGTAAGAATGTGCGGCAGAGCAGAGGTTTGAAGGTTTTGATTATTAATTTTGATATAGAAGAAGAGAAGATATAGTGGCAAGTTTGTGTTCTCCGGTTGAAGGAGCATTGGAATTGTCAAATTGGGAGCATCTGTACCAGGGCGTTGCTGCTTCCACTAAATCCTAAAATAATTGTTAGGTCATTAAAACAAATTACAGTTGGATACCCACGTCATAAGTTACAAAATCAAAATTGGCTAATGTGCTCGGGTAGGTTGCACATGTAGCAACGCGTGTGGCACACAATTTAATTTACCTTGATTTAGGTTTTGTTTGGATACCAGATGGTGTTATCAAATTTCGTAAAATATAAATTTAGATTGAAATCCGTTTTTTATTTAAAAATGAAAAATTCTACTCAAATCTGAATTAAAACATTAAGATGGAATGAATCAATTTTTTTTACTTTTAAAAGAAAAATAGATTCTAATCGACACATACATTTTATATACGGATAGATGGATGAAGAATGAAGATGAAAAATGTTACTCCCTCCTTCCCAAAATATAAGTCTTTTTAGCCTCTTGTCTTTGTCCCACAATATAAGTCATTTTACAATTTACAATACATATTTATTATGTTTTTTTTCACTCTTACCCTTCATATAATATCCCCTTCATTTATTATCAAGAAATATAATTATAGCTATAAATATGAAAGATGAGGGGTATTTTAGATATAATAAACATATATTTATTGTTTCTTAATTCATATAAAACGACGGCTAACGCCTTATATTGTAGGACGGAGGGAGTATATTCTAAATCGTATAATAGTCAGATTGAATAAATTTTATTCGATAACTAAATTGAATAATAATAATAATAATAATAATAATAATAATAAGTTCAGTAGTCAATTTATATTTTATGCCGAAAGAAATCCCATGTTTGCTATTGACGATGACATGGAGGATGCTGAATCAGAGGATGACAAGAATGCTGGTGATGTGGACCTTGATTAGTAGTAATTCAAAATTTTATAATTTATATTCCCTTTAAAATATAAAATATATATCTTTTTAACCTCTCAATCTCCTTTACTTCATGAAATTTGATGACTATTTATTATTATTTTTTCAATCATATTTCTTATTCAATTCCTTACTTGATTTAATTAAGGGTTTTTAGGTAATTTTGATCAAATCAATGTATAGTTTTTTTTTTCTTTAATTTTTATGAAAAACTTAAAATGATTTATATTTTGAATTAGATGGAATATTAATTTAAAATAACAATAATAAAAAAATTAAAGCATAAATTAAGCCTAAACTTTTACTAATATTAAAAAATGACCTTAAACTTTAAAATGATCCTATTATAATCCTTGATTTTCAAAACTTTTGCTTTGTTATAACTTTCTATTCAAAATAGACTAATGCCTCTAATGAAATTATGAACAGAAATACTAAAAAATAATTGGTTATTAGGGATAATTTACCAAAAACTAAATATGACATTTCTAATAAAAAAACTTGAAAATTGCTATTGATATTTTGTAAATTAATTTACAAAACTACATTAGACGTTATATTATAATATATTAAAGATTTAATTTTTTTCTATAAAATCCATATAACATCCAAAAAGATATACATAATTTAAGTTAATTCAAGCTTTTAAAAAAATTTAAAAATTATTCCGTACAAAACATTAAATGATTAATTAGGATTAAAAGGCAAATACTTTTTAAACACTCATTCTTATTTTTATATTTAATCTTTAATCTCACTAGTCTTTTATCCAATAACAATTTATCTTGACAGATATTCAGTGTTTCGATAAATTTTAATCTAAATGAATTTGTAATTATTAATTATATAATTAACTGATGAAATATGTGCATGACGAAGAAAGAGACAAAGAAGGAAAAGGAAAAAGAATGAAGGATAGGATTTCCATTGGCTGCGTCGATAGATTAGGAAAAAAAAAAAACAAAAAAGCTTTCCTCAAAAGTATTCTCGCTTTCAGTTTTCTTTCTTAGATTCTCTCCCTCTTTAGTTTGATAAGAACTCCTGCAATCTACCCTGCCGTTCTCTCCTACATCGCTTCTTCTGGTCCGGGTTCTGTAATCCACCAGGTTTATACCCGTCTCCGTTGCGCTTTTGCTATTTACAGATGTTTTCATGTATGGATTTTTATTTGTTAGATCATGACAAGGAAATTTAGGGGTTTTCTCATTTCATTTGGGTTCCAGATGTTGGGCTTAGTCCTTTTTTTTTCCCTTAAAATTTTCTGGTGGATTTGGATATGGAGCTGTTATCTTGTTGTTTTCTTTTTTGGGTGTGCTTTTTTGTACCTTCTTTTTGTTTAATTGTGAATTAGTTTGATGGGTTTGAGGTGCCTTTGATCTGGGTTTTAATAATTGAATGTCAGTGGATTTGCAAGAGTTGCTGAGTATTCGATTATTGGATGTGGTACCTGGCTCGTGCAGTTTTGATACTCATTCAAGCCCTGGGATGTTTATTTTTGTCTACTTTATACTGAACTGAGTTATATGCAGGAGATTGAAGCCCTGAATATCTGTTTATGATACTTGTTTCAGAATACTTTAATCCATTAACTATCAATATAAATTCTTTATGGGGTGTAAAAGGTTTTCTGGAGGAAGAAATTTTAATGCAGTTGCTAGTGTATTCTGGCTAATTTTGTTTGGTGAGATGTACTTGTATTTATCTGTTAACTCACCAAAAACCATTGTTTGCCATAGGTTGTTAGATGTCAAAGACAAATGGGGATGTTGTTTCTGAGGATCAACACTATTATTCAGTCCGATAACCATTATTATCAATGTTGTTGGGTCCACTATGGCGCTTAGAGAGTAAACAATAAAGATCGTTATTTGTTTGAACTATTGGCTTGGAACTTCCTCTGTGCTTTTTGGTTCCCAGGTGCCAATATTATAACCAGCAGAATTCTAATTTCATATTGGTTGGGGGTTTGAAAAGTTGAGTTTATCTCCCGTCTGGTTAAAATGTTCTTTATTGTTGCTGTTTAAGCAGCAAATGAAAGAAACCAATATGCATGTGCCGTTCCGGAATTCTTATGATCTACGGCTATGGATTTTGTGAACATGATTCATAGTCCTGATTCTGAAACCAACATTGTCTGTTTCTTTCTGGAATTCTTATTGTCTATGGCTTTGCATTCTGCTAGCATGCTCCTGAGTCCTGCTTGAGTAGAGAAAGATGAAAAATCAACATTTGTTGCAATCAATTATTAATCCTATGTATCTGACTTGATCTCTTCTTTAACATTGTATTTCTTTTGTAGGAATTATGATTAAGCTATTTAAAGTAAAGGAAAAGCAGAAAGAACTTGCTGAAAATGCAAATGGAAGACCTCCAGTTAAGAAGCAAAGTGCTGGAGAACTTCGTCTTCATAAAGGTTTTCTTTTTCATCCTTTTGTCTTTTTCTTAATTAACCAACATATGCTGAAACTTATTAAAGACAGTCACTTTTTCTAATCATTAAGTTTTTTAACTCAGTTGCTAGTTGGGCTTATGTGAGCACTGATGCTTGTAAACTTTCCTTTTTACTTTTATTTTTTCCACTTTTAGGTGTAAAATTTAATGTTTCTCTTGATATTGGTTGATGTTCTGCTGAAACTGTAAGTTCCCATTTCTGAGGTGGAGATGACTTTCTATCATGGATTGATGTTCTCCTTTCAAACACGTGATCTTGGAGAAATTAAGATGGAGAAGAAATACTGTTTTCAGGGTAAATAACACGTAAAGGTTTTCAATGAAGGAATTTGATCTTATAAAGAAGAAGAAACTCTTTGTTAAGAGAGGTTGGCATACAAAGTTCTCGATATTAGTGACATTTCTGTTGACCATATGCTGTCAGTTTTTGTGATTGGTCAACGATGTACAGCTCTTGGCTTCTGGTAGCCAATTATTACCAAATGCTGATAATGTCCTTTGGGGAAATAATTGAAGAACAATAACAAATTCATTGTCAAAAGTACCGAAAATTTTAAATTGCAGTTTTTAAATGTTGTCTGGTTTTTTTGGTTGAAAGGGTATTAAGACAATTATTCTATGTACTTAGCGGAGGCTTGAATGAGTTATGGAGGTTTATGAAGATTCAAGTGCTGTGACTAATGTCATTGTCAATTAACACACTTGATAAGTATAAGTTGGCTTTACGCATGGATGAGATTCTTTTCATACTTTTTTTCGCTAGATGCAATCAAATTATCTTTACAAACTGAAGATTTTTGCTATAAATTTTGAAAACATTTAAGTAATTAGCCGTGCTAGATTATCTTATATTTATGATACAGAGTTGAGAAGAAGTTTGATTTTAGTTTCTTGTCATTGTGGATGTGTGTAATAGTTTATGGGGTTTTTTCTCTTTAGATACGATTCCTTTCAAGTCCCCTAGTCGAGTTTGCCAGATTCATTGTCATAATTGAGAAGTCTTTGACATGCTCTTTTCTTTTATACTGTGACTTAATTATTTCTTATAGCAATATGTATATTTTTGTGGCTAATTGATAACAATATATATGAATTCTCACAGATTGGATATCAACTACTAGAGAGAATTTTTGTTGTACATCATGTCTCAGCTAATCTTATTGTTCTGCTTGTCAAACTGTATCCTTGAATTAGGAAGATGTTTTGCCAGAGGTTGAGAAACAGTAGTAACGCTTCTATTTTAATCTTCCTGTTATAGATATAAGTGAACTAAATTTGCCAAAGACTTGTAGCATATCATTCCCCAATGGCAAGGATGAGCTTATGAACTTTGAAGTTACAATTCGTCCTGATGAGGGTTTCTACATGTAAGTATTTTGTTTTCTAGTATTTGCCCAGTAATTAGCATTAAGTTTAAGAGATGATGATTGAGTTCCGCTTGGACCTCTTCTTTTCTGAAATTATATATAGGGTGAATTTGATTTGAAAATTTATTGCCCTTATATTTTTGTGCTTTCATTTCAGGGGTGGCACATTTATCTTTTCTTTCCAAATTTCTCCTATCTATCCTCATGAAGCACCAAAGGTTAAGTGCAAGACAAAGGTAGATGAATCTGATCTCTTTGTTCATTAACTATTACCCCTAGAGTCCAATATCTTGGCTTCTTCGTTTGGTATCAGTTGTCACCTTGTAACTTTCTTATTGCAGGTGTATCATCCCAATATTGACTTGGAAGGAAATGTCTGCCTAAACATCCTTCGTGAAGATTGGAAGCCAGTGCTAAACATAAATACAATCATCTATGGCTTGTACCATCTTTTCACGGTATTGATCTTATCGTCTCTTGGACATTAACATTGCTTTGTTTCTTTGTTTTCTGGTATCTCTATTTGATCTTGTGTCTGAGCAGGAACCCAATCATGAGGATCCTCTGAATCCCGATGCGGCTGCTGTGTTGAGGGACAACCCAAAGCTGTTTGAATCAAACGTGAGGAGGGCAATGGCTGGTGGATATGTTGGGCAGACATTCTTTCCTCGTTGCATATAGAGTTTAAAGGCAGCATCTGTGATGATGAGTTCAGACATTCATGGTGGTGGTGGTGTCAGGTCAGAAGGCGGCTGTAACAGTTTCGGAGCAAACCCGTCCCTTGTCCTTCTGCAACTCCTTTACCGATCCCGCAAGATCTGTGAAACCCAGAATCTGCAGAAGCTAAACGTTTGTATGCTATTGTAACTCTCTATCTATATATTTTCCCTAAATTTATTTTGTAAGAGATGAAAAAGGTTGAATTTGGAGGATTATTATAAAACTAAAAATGCCTTGATTTCAACTTTCTTTATTGTGTTAGATTATCCTTTCTTTGATGAACAGTACTTGAAGATATCTTGGCTCTCCCTGTTGGTCTGCAAATAATCTGTGATTTTTGTGTTGTTTTTCTTGAATCAAAATTAGACATAAAAATGCATTATTGAGAAGTGCTGCAAGAGGACAAATGCAAGTACTTACCCAGACCAGAAGCCCGTGTCATATGACATTGGTCTTGGGTGGGAATGGTAAGTTGGACGTCATCTCGGATGTGATTTGTGTACTAAAGTTGGGTTTGACAGGTTTGTGGAACGTGCATTGCTACATACTGAGTGTAACGTTTTTGAGGATATTTTGTTATGGACACTGTTACGACAATAGTAGTATGTTTTTTGCCTATTGTCTGGACAGTTCCAAGCAATCCTTTAATGTGTTTTCTACAAATCATTCATTACACAGGCGACCTTTTATGGCCTCATATTTTAGATGCCGATAAGAAATCAATTACCTTTTCTTTTCCTTTTTTTTTTTCTTTTGCATTATTTAATTAATGAGACAAACTGTCTCATTAATGGCATATTATTACTGTTTGCAGTATGGGGTTGTCTAAGGGAAGGGACCAGAAAACCTGGTGTATCAGTTTGAGAAGGAACGACGTCGAATTGAACATTGTTGATTGCGTCTTCCAAAAATGCGCCAGAAACAAAGAAGACGAGAGATTTTAAAATAAATAATTCCTCTCTACTCTATTTTCTCTCTCTTGCCTTTTGAAAAAAGTATAATAATCAATCAGATGACTCTTTATTTCCGTAATCTTCCATCCAGTCAACAAAAAAAAATTTTTTGTATTAAATTAATTTTTCAACATTTTTTTTTTTCACTCAAGCAAACCTTTTCATTTCCTTTTTCTGAAAAATCGTAGATATTACCAATATTTTTTTAATAATATGGGGGGGTCTATTAAATTTGACTAAAAAGCTGGGTGAACTTTTCTTTTTGCATTATTGTTATGATTTTTCCTGCTTGATTGCGAATGTATTGATTGATTGCATACGCAAGCATATTCGAATTGCACGACATTTCCTGTCAGAAATACGTTTGTTGTCGTTTTCTGCGTTACAGTAAATGTTATCACGCTCGTCAAATTCTTTTTCCTAACAAAATAAATAAATAAATAAATAAAAATAGTTTAGGATTTTTTTTTTCTCCTTTTACTAAGGACATGTTAATGATCCCATATATAAATTATGTATTCACAATTTAATTACATAAAAAATCTACATGTGAAAGAGGGTACATTTTTTATATGGATCTCTGATATGCTTAAATCATGATCACATGATTTATGAATGGAATCATGAACCAAATTCATAGTATAATGTTTTTTTTTATTGGTGTAAAGATTTGTACTACCTCCGTATTATAAACATAGTTTACTTTACTTTTCCACGGATCTTAAAAAAAGTTAATTAGTATAATTAATATAATTAATTTTAAGGGTAATTTTACTTATATACCATATATTTAATTTATTAGAGTTGAAAGTAATAGATATGAAGAGATGATTAATGATGGTAATTTTGTCTTTTAACATATAATCATCTCTCCTCAAAAAAATAAACTGGACTATAATTTAAGACTAAGAAAAAAGGAAACGTAGATTATCTTTATGGGATGAAAATAGTACTATCTTTTTAAACGGTCAGAGTTATTAATTTCTACCTTGCAAGAGAGTTTGGGGGGTTTAAGTTGTGCTATTTGTTAGCTTGTTTTGTGGTATAACAAAAACTTACTAAGGACATTTGGGTTGAGGTTAAAGAGTAAAAGGAAAATATAGATGGTTTATATTTATTTATTTATGATTTTTTATAAGCGGTGTCCAAATCAGATTGATGCACCTCAACTATATTACTAACAGTTGTCATAAAAAAATTAGAAGTGTTTTCTCACCTCATCAAAGACTCATTTATGCATTATTTCATTTTGATATGATAAAATTTTATTCTGTAATCCAAATTTACCTCACTCCTTATGAACTTGAGATTTTATTTATTTATAATCATACTTATGTACATCAGAATTATTATTTTTGTAATAAAGTTAGTACTAAACAATTTAACATTTGTTTTTCTTACAAAATAAATATAAAATTTTGTATACTATATTATTTAATTTGTAATTAAGAAAAGGACTGAAAAATAAAAAATGAAAAAACTCATTTCAACACTATCCGATCGGTCTAACCTTG
Organism: Echites panduratus; assembly: GCA_035221335.1. Classification (NCBI taxonomy): domain Eukaryota; kingdom Viridiplantae; phylum Streptophyta; class Magnoliopsida; order Gentianales; family Apocynaceae; genus Echites; species Echites panduratus. Next base: position 8,663,520 of record JAWZTD010000004.1, read on the forward strand.
ATTCCTCTATCCATCCGATTTAATGCTCGGTTTGATACTAAAAAGGGTGGTATTTATATGTATTTATAAGCATTGACTTTTTTATAAACCACTTGAACATATATATATATATATAAATATATATATATATAAAAATATATATATATATATATATAAGGGCATTTCATAGTGCATTTCATAACATTATTCCCCCAATTTTTTTTTAAATATATATAATAGCAGTAATGATATGAAGTATTATTGAACATACCTTATAAAATAAAGTGTTTCAATTAAGTGTCTAACGATTAACAATCAAGTCAAATATTAAGAAAAAATTTTAAAATATATTTGATAAAATAAATCGTAAAAGGATAAACTAAAACCTATTAGTAAATTGAGTAAACTACATTTTTAATTTTTTAAAATATAGTTACCATTAACATGGACCGATTTTTTAAATAGGTAGCCTTTTATAGCATTTTCTTATATAATAGTTGAAAGGTTTTCTTATCAACTTTAATAGGTTTTTAAAAAAAAAAACTAGTTTACAGTATGAATTGAATAAATTTCTGTTAATATATTACTCCATAAATTAGAAGAAGGAAGAATTAAATTAAGCACGTTTGCGTGATAACAAGATGTTGTTTGGTTTGAATTGCAATATTTATCTCTCCTCTTTTTTCTTTTGCATTTGTAGTAAAATTATTAAGTGCTCTCTCCGTCTCAATATATAAATCGTTCAAGGGTGTAATTGGATACACCATCCTTTTATATGGTGTTATCTAATTCTGTAAAATGCACCTTTAAATTGGAGTTCATTTTTTGCTCAAAAACGAATTTTTTTTTTTGAAAATCAAATTAAACCATCCATCTAAGATGAGATATATCAATTTTTTTTTATTTTTGAACAAAAATGAACTCCAATTAACATATGCATTTTACATGCTGATGGATGAAAAATGGAGGAAAAAATGGAGAAACCTACCACACCCTAAATCTCTTTCACCTATCTCATAATATAAGTAGTTTTACACGTATCAATGTATATTTTTTATATTTTTTTCATTATTACCCTTCATTTAATTCCCTCTGGCATTTATTGTGAAGAGATACAATTATAATTACAAATAAAAGAGATAAATGGTATTTGAGATATAATATATATTATTTTTTAATCCATATAAAACGGCTGCTAACACCTTATATTATGAAACAAATGTAGTATCATTAAGTTTAATGTAATGTTATGATAAACATAAGTAAATTAATTACCTTTTTTATCCGAAATTAAATGTTTATATTTTTATTTCGAATTATTTGTAAATAAATGTTAAATTCCATAAATTAGTCAAAACTTTCTTAAAAGATTGATAATAATGACATACTCCATTTAAAATGAATTAAATTACTCAAATTATCCCAAAATATAAGTCTTTTTAATCTCTTATATCTGTCTCACAATATAAGTCATTTTACATTTTACAATATATATTTATTATTTTTTTTCACTCTTATCCTCCATTTAATATATTATTTCAATTATTAAGAAGAAATACAATGGCTATGTAAAACGATGGATAACTCCTTATATTATGAGACAATGATAATAACAAAATTTCTTAAAATTAGTGCATTCAATTCTTGATGAAAAAAATGATTACACAAACATGATTTACATTATTACATAAGAGTTAGAATTTCTTAAATAAAATATTACTTTTGTCTTATAAAAATAGTCCACTTTTCTCTTTTCTTTTATTTCAAATTATAATCTAATTTATTTTTTGAGGAGGTATAATTATGAGTTAAAAAACTAAATTACCATATTAATTCTCTCTTCAGATTTATTACTTTCAATTTCAATAAATTGAATATATTATATAAAAATAAAATTATCTTTAAAAATTAATTATATGAACTACACTATTTTTTTTTTTAAAGATACGTAAAAAAATAAATTTGATTATATTTATTTGAGGAGGTAGTACATAAAAAAAAAAAATCTTAGGAGAGAGGGCAAAAGAGAAGTGGAAAACTCAAAACAGAAACGCTTCGACCTCGAGGATGCTCTGAAAAGGGCCGTGGAGGGAGGGGCCCATGGGACCTGATTACTGACGTGGAGAAAAGTGATTGGTTGTTTGACTATATCAACACCCAAGGAGACCGAACTCTGATCCAAAAACCAAAAGTAGTAAAAGTACAATCACACCCACGAGGAAAATTCTCCCCTCTCGGTTTCTTTTCTTCTGTTGATAGCTTTTGTTTGTCCGCAACCGCAGCATTGCTAATCTCTGCTCTCGCCACCACTAGATTCCCCCACGATTCATATATTAGCTCAGTTTTAAAATATAAATCATCTTAATTTCTTATATTTATCTAATAATATAAGTTATTTATAATTTATAATGTATATTTATTATATTTTATTTACTTTTATATTATATTTAATATGAGAGATAAAGAATATTTTAGATATAATATATATATTTATTATTTATTAATTTATGTAAAATAATGATTAAAATCTTATATTGTAGGATAGTAAAATTAATATAAATAAAATTTTAATTAATAAAGAGTCAGTAAATTTAAAACTGGAAATGTATTTACTACATTAAATAAGTGAACGTTTAATTTTAAAATTTTCAAAATGATTATAAATTTTAGTTTTCTCTCCGATACTACCTATTGAATGAGCACACGACGCCGCACTGACGATTAGACATTTAGACTATGAAAATCCACGCACGCCCCTACGTTTCCTTCCGGGTTATGTTAAATTACAGTTACACTCACACCTGGGTGGTGAAGTGGCCATTATTATTATTACAAGACAAGAAGTTACTCTTTCTATCCCATAATCACATGGTTTCAAAAAGGAAATTTTGACCAACAAGTAGAACAGAACAACACAGGAGACAATGTAATGTATAGTATGTAATTAATGCCATAATGTCTCATAATTGAAGAAAATAGTAGTATTTCTATTCCAATAAGACTTCATTCATGTGCATTTAAAGTATTTTTGTTTTCATTTAATAATGTCTCCAATAAATTTTTTTAATTTAATGAATTTACATTAAAAAAATAAGCATAATTTAAAATATAAAATAAAAATGATAAGGAAGTCTTCTTGCTTGCGTGTAAGAAATTCCCACAGCCTCTTCCAAGCCCATCTCTTAAAGTTTCCACACTTCAACGTTGCAGCATCAAATCATATATGGTGTGCGGCCGAAACATGGTAGTACTTCATAGCCCATGAAATTTGGTACTCATTCCGTCCCATCATATAAGGCGTTGACCGTCATTTTATATAAATTAAGTAATAATAAATATATATTTATTATGTCTAAAATACAATTTATCTTTAATATTTATATCTATTATTATATTTCTTCATAATAAATGGATGGGATATTAAATGAAGGGTAAGAGTAGAAAAAACATAATAAATATGCATTATAAATTATAAAATGACTTATATTGTGTGACAAATAAAAGAGGCTAAAAAGAATTATATTTTGGGACAGAGGAAGTATTTAATTAGTCCAAAATTAAATAAATGTTCTTCAAAAGTTTACTTAAAAAACTAAAGAGTATTTTTAATTACATGAAAAGCCTTTTGGTCAAAATATTTGTTATCAAAATGATCAAATAAAGATATTTTATATATTTTGATAAAATAAAAATATTAAAAAGGAGGAAAAATTTTTTTTGAACTAATTTATTATGAGAATATTAATAACATTGTATCTAGTTTTGATCAAATTTTGGTAAAAATATTTTGACTAAATAGTATTACCCTTTAATTATAAACTAAGTTATTAAATTCCATATTTATAATTGATGTAGCTATTTGATGATATATTAATGAATTATTATTGAGATGTAATTCTTAAACTAAAAATTCATTTATCTTTTAAAAAATAACCAGTTTTTTGTACAATATTTTTTAATATAGAACTTGAAGATGTTACCTCTGAGCGTAGATAGAATCGATCAATAAAAATATTGGTGGAATTTGAATTTAAGTTTACGTGTTTGTCACTTTATTTAAATTTGAAGAGGCAACAGATTTTTATATTGAGTTGTGGGAGGATTTCAAATTTTCTAAACATTTATTTATGTTACATTTTCTATTATATAAGTAAAAAAAAATTAAAAATAGTCATATACTTTTGATTAATGTAACGGACAAAAAAAAAAAAAGAAGAAGAAAGAAGTGTACTATTTGGGATAGGAATGGGGAGAGAGGGGAACTGAGGTTATTCTCTAATCTGAAGTCGGGACTGTGTTTAGAAGGAAGGCGTAAGAAGAGAAGGGGTGAGAAGCGGATTTCTCGTGAGTAGAGGAGACCCGGCAACGCAATATACGCTACGGGCTTCACAACGCTTCCTCAGCCCCACCTGGGTCCCCACCCTTTTCAGCTATATAAACCATAAAGACTAAAGTGAGATAAAGAGAGAGAAAGAAAGCAACTGTTGGTGTTTCTGAGTGTGAAAGAAAAGACGGAGGGAGGGAAAAGCAAGGAGTAGAGAGACGGAAGGAAAAAAAAAAAAGATGATGTGGGAAGCTGGAGGATCAACTGCTTCTTCATCAGCAGCTGCTGGTGTTGGTAACGGTTCTTCTGTTGCTGCTGCTACTGGCGGTGGTGGTAGCGGTGCTAGTGGTGGCCGGAGGAAACCGTCTTGGAGGGAGAGGGAGAATAACAGGAGGAGAGAGAGGAGAAGAAGAGCTATTGCTGCTAAGATTTATACTGGTTTGAGAGCTCAGGGGAATTATAATCTTCCTAAACACTGTGATAACAATGAAGTCTTGAAAGCTCTCTGTGCTGAAGCTGGCTGGATCGTTGAGGCTGACGGTACCACTTATCGAAAGGTTTATTTATTTTATTTTTTTTCCTCCTAAACTTTCTAAATTGGGTGTCTCTTTCATAAATTAATATTTGGATGATCTTATAATTGGTGGTTATGTGATTGTTTTCTTGATCTACATAAGAAGTTTGGCTGGATCTGCAAATTTGTGTTGTGGGTCTTGCCTTGTGTGGGCGAAAAGGTTCTTAATTACGAGGGCAATTCACATTTCTGGTTTTCTTCTTCTCCGATTTTAGTGAGAATAAATACTGAATTTTGTTTGCCCATTACTGGTTTAATCTTTGTTTTTCCGCAACAATTGATTAACCTGGTGATTCTTGGACCGTAGCTTAAAATATTTTTACTGTCAACTGGTTCCTAGAGGATTCCCAATGCATCTTCCCCCCCCCCCCCCCCGGTCTTTGTTCTATTGAAAGGGGGCTTCTTTCATTGGGGGGGGGGGGTGGTGGTGGTCGGGGAGAGGGTTTGGGGGTAGAGATATGGTAGCTTGGATTTGTTCTTTAAACTGCTTATAAATTGCACGGGTGTCTTGCCTCTGAGTTTTCTTTGGATTACAGATTATTAATGAAAGGATTGTTTTCATTTGATAATTTGCTCCCAAGAGAAATAAGGATGAAGTTTTGGAAGAAAGATGTGTCCTTTTCAGCTTTTGTAGTAGGCTGCTCATAATTTACCGCTCAAAATTGAATCCGTAGTGTTTGCTGAAATCGAGCTTATGAAACTTTGAGTACAATAGAATTTTTCAAAGACCGGATTTTATCTTTAATTGTTTTTTCTTTCTTTCATCTTCAACTGCTTTTGGAATATGGAGAAACAATTCTTGTCTATTTGAAATATGATGTTATTCCAACTATAATTCTGTTTGTACATGATTCAGGGATGCAGGCCACCACCTATTGAAATGGGAGGCACTTCAGCCAACATTACCCCCAGCTCTTCTAGAAATCCCAGCCCACCTTCTTCATATTTTGCCAGTCCAATTCCTTCTTACCAACCCAGTCCTTTGTCATCCTCTTGCCCCAGCCCAACGCGTCTTGATGCCAACACGGTATCTCATCCATTTGCATTTTTGCGAAATGTCATCCCTTCAACTCTACCTCCTCTCAGGATTTCCAACAGTGCTCCTGTTACACCTCCTCTTTCATCCCCAACTAGACTTCCTATGCAAACCTTCAATCTTGAGACCCTTGCCAAAGAATCCATGTCTGCCTTGAATATTCCCTTCTTTGCTGCTTCTGCTCCTGCAAGTCCAACTAGGGGACAACATTTTCCTCCAGCCACTATACCTGAATGTGACGAGTCTGATTCATCCACTATTGATTCAGGCCAATGGATGAATTTCCAAACTTACACAACCAATGTGGTTCCAACCTCCCCAACCTTTAATCTTATAAAACCTATGGCTCCACAAGGGCCTTCTGGGGATGTTGTCATGGACAAGGGTAAAGGCGCAGAATTTGACTTCGAGAAATTGACTGTGAAGCCATGGGAAGGTGAGAGGATTCATGAGGTGGGATTGGACGATTTAGAACTCAAGCTAGGAAGTGGAAATGGCCGCCTTTGAATGGATTTAAAAAATAAAAAAAAAAAAGACTCCAGGGTGAGGATGCCATTGATTGAGACAACTGAAATTCTGAAAGTGCATTTCACTTGGATAGCCGTGGAGGCCTTCCCAGCTCTTTGCGAACTGTTTTCATGCCTGGAGGCTCATGTTTCTCACATAAGATATTGGATGCTGCCATAGGTGTAGAAAAAAGTGGAACCGATTTGGTTCGGATGGATTGAATTTTCAACTCCTTTTTCCTTCTCCATTTTTTCCTATTTGTTAGTTTTTGCAGACCCCGATTTAATTTCCTTGGGGAGTCTCCAAATTATTACTTGTAGATAATAATTCTATTATCTTTGTTATTGCAAGTAAGAATCCATTGTAGACGAGTGGGAAGATTACCCCAAGTTTAATATTGACCGAGGATTGTTTTAATGGATGCTTTATGTTACATTTCAAACTGCATACTTTCTTTTTTCCTTAATTCTTATCTATATATTCTCTAACACAGGAAGATACAATGGGGGATTCTTGTCTGCCTGCCTGCCTGCCTTTCTTTTGTCCGAATAACAACGATGTATTGGAGAACCAACATCTTCAAATCATTACTTTTTGTAAAATTTTCAGTTCCATGTTATGGCCTTTCTGATTATTGCCCTTAATATTCGCTTGACATCCCATGTTCCTGCACACGTATGAGTGTTCAAACAAATTAAATCATGGAAAGTGGGGTTGACGGGGATTTATAAGGTAGGCTTCGCAGTGAAGATGGGCCATCTTCTTGCAACAAATCTTAGTTCTTAGATATGATTATTTGCAGTTCACATAATTAAATTCCTTAACGCGGCTGCTGGCACATGTTTTGCTTTCCGTTCTTGATCATGTTCCACTAAAAATAATATTCATCCAATGAAATATACATAATTGAATCTGCCAGTGAGACAACAAAGGAACATCCAAATCTGCAACCCAAGATTCAAAGTAAGCACTTCTGACTTGTTAGGAAATTAACTGCAGCTATTACAAGCTCACACACGAAATCGAAACAAACTTTACATAAAGCTCACTATTCTAAATATCGACAAGTAATAATAACAACGAAAGGACCTTCATTCCACCCCTATATCAAAGCAACGGAAACAATGGTTACATACACAGATGATGCAGCACTTCCTATGTGGGAATTAATGGTCACAATATTCGCACCGCGAGAATGAAGTTACAATCAATCTTGTTTGTTAACTAACTCAGACTATGTCAAGCATGAAAAATAGCAGTCAGAACCAGGAAACTTTGAAGAGACATCCATAGATTGGTCAAGTACCTAGACATATCTTCAGGTGGTCCTTTCTCGTGTCATGTGGATGTGGTCTCTGAAGCTTCCACCGCTATGTCTGCTTTGTCTACCTTGGCATCTAACTTCTTCCTGGAACTGTTAATGCATTCATTGAATCTGAAGCAAGAGACAAGATGATCATTAACCATCCCAGCCACTTGCATAAACGAGTATACAACAGTAGGTCCTACACATCTAAAACCCCTTTGCATCAAATCCTTGCTCATCAGTTCTGATTTAGGTGTTTTAGCTGGAACTTGTCTTGCATATCTAAATCCATTCGTTATCGGTCTTTTGTTTACAAACTGCCAGCAGTAATTGCTGAAGGAACCAAACTCCTGTTGGATCTGCAATAGGTGGTGATAAAGAAAAATTTAGCAATTTGTCAATTTCAATGAGATTGTTTCATAGTAATCAATCTGAGTGGTGTGTTTGCATATGCAGCAGATTTACAGCCTCTGCAAGTCAAAAATTTTGAGGATTCATTTCTGAACCATCATCAAAAGCAATAGGCTAAGTGCAAAGGTTTCATTGCCAATTACATAGATGTGCCTGATTGGGTACCTATGGAAATCATCACCATTACACCACCTCAAGCTCCTAAATCACACCTGCCTCCCCAAGACTACCCCATGAACTTTAAACTCAGTGAGACTGTTTCTGTCTCTAACTCGTAGATGTGCATTGCATCGAAAAGTAAGCATACTATGGAACCCTAGCTATGAGTGGACTTGAGGTCTAAATTTCGGTTTTAGTTTTTCTTTTTTTTGCTAATTGAAATTTCGGTTTATAGAAATTTGTTACCTTAAGCACTTGCTTAGCATTTTCTACAATTGCACGAAGTTTTGGTTCCGAGAGTCTAGAGGTCCCATTTGCACTCCATGTCTGCAACTTTTTCTCATCAATGCTTGCAACAGAAGATGGTTCAAAGTTGTCAAACAGTCTCCTGCCAAATGGGAGTAACTCAATTTATTGTCAAATTCAGTTACATATCAGCTTAAACTTCAAGATGTATGCTCTGAATTTAAGATATTGCAAACCTGAACGTGTCTCTCTTGCTGAGTATTGTTGGCCAGGTGAGCTCAGCCAATGCTTGTGATAGAACAAGCAGTTCAAATAGCCTTCTTTCATCGGTAACTGGATTTCCCCATTCTTCGTCATGAAAAGAAATATACTGTGGTTCTGCAAAATATCAAAATTGGCCCAATCATTTTCTTATTCAACATGAATATCTCTTGCAACTTCAGTGGCTTCACGACTATGTCAAGATAACCCACAACCACATTAAACAAAGGAGTGGGGAAGACACAGTGACATAAGATTTTCAGCCAAAACAGATTTTGTTTGTATGAAGGAGCTAATTTAAGCAGTCCATCAAGCATGGCAAACTTTAATTCGATTGCAGTTTTCCAACAACATGATGTTTAAAGTAACTGAAAGAAAAAGAAAATGAAGATGAGATTGGCTACTCAAGAAAGGCCAAACAGATTCCTCTTATCTCAAGCAGACATCTTTATTACACTGGAAATTCCACATATCGTGACCGAAACTCGAGTGAAGCTCACAGTTGTGAATCAGGTAGAGCACAAACTACTTGGGAAGAAAGGAAATGTTTTTTTTAGATCCGAGTAGCAAATGAAGAATAACTTATCCCAATATATTAGCAAATTCTAGTTTTCTTTATGAATTTTTTCCTACATTTGAATTTTCTGTTTCTAACGGAAAATTCCTGATATTAACACACTTTTCTGCACATTCTCTGCGAAGACAACATAGCAAACAATATTGTTGTAAAGATTACATTTTTCTTTTCTTCCGTTCTGATGTTTAATGATTTTTCTCAATGCCATCCACATAATTCTTAATAGCTATTCTTTTCTTCCATTTGTTGTTTGATAAGTTACAATGTACAACTTTACCTATATTTAGCTCACATGTAACATCAGAAAATCACACTGGTAAAGACGGTTGCACCATTTACAGACAGGACAATGAAATTGCCAAGTCATTTCAGAAGAATCATTTTGTAGATAAGACAGTTTCACAGTGATCTTTCTTCAAAGTTAACATCTTTACACTGAACCGCAAAGTTCAACTTTTTCTTTTTCAGAGAATACTATGTTGAAATTTCTAGTACAACCAGTTAGGTTTCGGTATATCCGTAAATAGAATTCTTGAACACTTTTTTTTTTTTTTAAATATCAATAACGATAATGCAAGTTAATTTACGTTAAATTAAAGATATTTCTAACCAAAAAAAAGAAGCATTTTAAAGAAATTTACCGGCATTTGGAGTGATCCAATCGCACCGCTTAACCGGACACCTTGGAGACAGAGCCAAAGTTTCAGCTCCATCAGGAACAACTTTAGCAGCTTTAAGATTACTACTCTTCGTTCTCTTCTTCAAGCTCACATTTTTTGCTGCAGATTCATTAGACTTGGGAGAGTCCGAACAACTATTCCGGGACCCTTTTTTTGCGGCAACTGGTTTCGGGTTCTCTGACGCCAATTTCTTAGTAGCATGAACGGCATTAGTCTTCCCTGGTTTCTTCTCATTCTTCAACCCACAATTCTTTTTCTTCTCTTCTTCGAAATCTCGGACTCTGTTCCCCCCCGGACCTAGTATTTTCCTAGTTTCAGGTTCTTGTTTTTCCGGCGAGTGCCGCTTAGTTGCCGCAGACATTGTTAATTTACTGGGTTAATTTAGGCCTCACCAAGCCGAAGCTATATTATTAATGTGTATGTATATCCACAAAGGAAAGTGGGAAGGTAAGTAGATGAGATTTTGAAGGTAGAATGTGAAAATTTTGAAAGGACAGGACGGTATGGTGGGGGGAGCCGGGGGTGGAGAAGGGGATGGAGGGAGAGTTCTGCGGATGGCGGAAAACGACGATGAAACACACGGGTTTTTGGAGGTTTTAAAAACGGACTTACTTGGAGATTGTGGTGAGTCTGGTGACCGGTTAATTTGCAGGTGCTGGTGCTCGTGTTATCATTTGAGATTACCTTTTTAGGCTTGGAAGTTTTATCGGGATAATTTATTTATGCTTCTCTAGACCATTATTGATTATTGTGATCCACATTTCAAAATTCAAATTTAACAGGCACTTTATTTCTTTTTTCTTTAAATGTCTTTAATATATTTACCTTTTTTTTATATATAGTATTTTCCACACTTTGTCTTCTTTGAATTAGATAGAGAATTAGTTAATGATTTGGATCTTCTATCTTAACTTTTATATTTTGAAAAAAGTATTTTGGTCAAAAATACATGCATAAAAAATGACTTATGGGGACATTTTAGATATTTTATATAAATAAAAAAACTAAAACATCTTTTTGAAATTTTTTTTAGAGCCAATTTACTATAAGTATATTGATGGCATTTTATATATGATTTGGTTAAATTTTAATATAAAAAAACTTATATCTATCTTTATTTTTTAAAAATTATATATCATAAATTAAAATTTTAAATATAAATTAAACACTAAAAATACTTGATATTTTATGAATATGAACATTATTTTAATCAAATGAAGAATCGTATTAGTTAAGGTTGAAATAATTTTAGTTTTAAGATACTTAGTTAAGATGGGTTAATTTTTTAAATAAGTAATTATTTAAATTTATTAAAAATAATTTCCTTGAGTTCTTCTCCATAATTTTTTTGTATTGTCAAATTTAGCACTAACTTTTCTATTACCACGTGAAAGGAAAACTTTAAAATTTAGTTTGGGGCATTGAGGAAAAATGCATGAAAGGGCATTTTGGGTAGTTGGAAATAACGGGGGAAGGAAACAACCGGTAAGTGGCAGTTGCTTCCGGCTTAGGCTTTGAGTCATAGTCAGTTGGTTAGTTTGAAATTACGCAACGTTCCGTTGGTTAACTTAAGGCATTGTTTGTTTGCTTGTGAAGAATTCCCTTTCTTCTCTACCGTTACGAAAAAGAATCCTAAGCCCACCACCTCCAACAGCACCAGCCGAAAAGCAGCTAACAGATAGTGCCCAGGCAACGGCTAGGTGACCCAGTACACAGCCACTCTTAAATGGGTTTGGGCTTTGTGTTATTCAGTCTACTGGCCCATTAGAGTAACCCAGTCCATTATTCCTTTATGTAAATTAGATGAAATGGACAGATTAATTCAATGTAGCCCAATTAAGTTTTATATGATTGAAAGTGGGCTTATTTAAATTAGTCCAGTTAGCTGTGCCCATTTAGGGGTTTTTTTTTTTCTCCCCTTAAAATGGAAATAAAATTTGGGAAGTTTTTTCTTTTTTTAAATTTAAATTATTTAGTTATCCTTATAATTCATGTGATTAATGTTGATACCATAAGTTAGTTGGATATCAACTCCATAAATTAATACATTAGTAAATTAAAGACTAAAACAAATCTGATTTATGACTTTGTGTGTATATGACAAACAATGTGATTCAGGGATGAAGATAAATTATTCGAAAAATCCAATTTACTTGAAAACCACGACATAACATTTAATTGGTTAATTATGGATCTCATTATATGAGTGATGAATCAGATGATTTTCAGGATAAAATATTAAAATAAGCAATCATTTACAGTCTTCATATGTATACTGTTCGTAACGCAGAGCAATCTTTATTTTGAATATTTTGTTATACATTTATATGTAACTTTTTGTTACATTAGAAATTTAACATATGTTTATAAAAGATAAAGTTTTTTTAGGATTATGTTATCTTTTTAGAATTTAATGTATATTAAAAAATAATAATTAAAGATTACAAGTAAAAATTTTATTAATGAAATAACACATATAAATATGTAAAAGGAGGAGATCTAGAGCTCACTGGATGTTCTAAAATGTTTTTAATTGAGAGAAAAAAAAACTTTAATTAGTAATTATTGCTTGTCAAAAAATATATATATAAATCTTGTCATAATAATGTCATATCAAACATCTCACCTTCAATCAGTCATTCTCAACTTGTAAGGAGAAGTGGCCAATATAAATAATTATTGCATGTTTAGATACACTATCCATCTAATACTTAAAATGTACGTGTCATTTAAAGTTCATTTTTTATTTAATAATAATAAAAAATTTTAATTCATTCCAAATTAGATAGTGTTTCAATTCATATTTTGATCAGATTTTTTATTTTTGAATAAAAAAATATTTTAATCTAAATATGTATTTTACGTAATGAAATAACACTATCCAAATATATAATATATCTAAATAGACCCTTAGTTATTGATCATTTGTCATTATTATTTTTTTCTAGTATTATAAGTATTTTTTTCTTCTTCTAATTCTCAACGTTCTATTATGATAAAAACAATTGTTATCAGTACATTGACAAAATAATTATAAAGTACCAAGGACTACATTGACAAAATAATTATAAAGTACCAAGGACTGAGAAACATTTTGACAATTTTGCATCGAGTGTACTGTAAACCTCTTGTCATCTCCTCCAATCTTTATTAAAATTATGGCAGAGATTATTGACAATCAAAATATTCCCATGTGCATGCGAGCACGATTCTCACAACATCAATCAAAAACAATTTTGAATTTTTCTCTTTTTAGAAAAAGCCATTAAAAAAGAGCTTTAGGACACTTTTAAATGTCATTAATTTGATAAATATAAGGACGTTTATAGAATTAAGAACTTTTATGTTAAAGGTATTGGAGTCACAAAAGATTCTTTTTAAAAACGTTTAATTCATTATCATTTTATAACCTTTATGAATATCAAGATTGATATAATATTATTAATGATCTTTATTTATTTATTAAAAAATTAAAAATTTCTTTTGTCAAAGTCTTAAAATCAAAGATCCCTAAAATATATTTTTATTGTAGTGAGCTAAGATAATAATATTTAAGAATCAGTTGTCTTTGTCTGGGTTGTAGTGTTATAATGAAAATATCACATGAAACACAGCTAATCTTACTGTATAAAATCTTCTCGAGGTTGGAAAAGTATGAAAGAGACAAATAATGAGTAGCATTTGAATTTCATTGATTTACCTACGTGACACTAACATATAATAATAATATATATGTATATATATACAAATAATGCTCTTCCACCACAAATTCTTGGCCTATATATATGTTACACCAGTTTCATTCTCGAATAGGCTAAATTTCTTCTGCAAATTAGTACCAAAACCAATCCTTTTTTCTTTTACATTTCTCCTTATTTAATTCACTTTATCATGGTGGTGTCTAAGGACGAGAAACCGCATGTGGCCCTCTTAGCTAGCCCGGGAATGGGTCACATCGTTCCACTCTTCGAGCTCGCTAAGCTCCTGGCCGCGAAGCATGGTTTTCAGGTCAGCTTTCTCGTTATTACCACCGGCGCCTCCACAGCCCAGAACCAGTTTTTCCAGTCTCCAGACATCCCGACAGACCTCCAGGTCATCAACATTCCACCGGTCGATGACTTGTCAACAATCATTACCGAGGATATGCTTGTCCTAACGCGCGTGTGTGTGATGGCAGAAGAGTCACTCAAAGACTTGGTCTCCATCTTAACTGAGCTAAACCCTACAGCTCTTATCGTGGACCTCTTTACCACCCAGGGTATTGATGTTGCCAGACAGCTGTCACTTCCGGTCCATGTGTTCTATACTGCCTCAGCTGGTTTGCTGGCGTTCTCCCTATATTTACCCACCCTTGACCGGGAAGTTGACTGTGAGTTCGTCGACCTTCCCGAACCCATTAAGGTCCCGGGTTGCAGAGAAGAACGAACAGAAGACCTTTTAGATCAGGTAAGGAACCGAAAAAATGACGAATATAAATGGTTCTTTTTTCATATGAGCAGGCTTTTCCTGGCTGATGGAATACTCGAGAACAGTTGGGAAGGGCTTGAACCTGTGACTCTTAAAGCTTTGAAAGAACATCCATTTTATAAGGGAATGTCAAGTCCGCCCGTTTACCCAATTGGGCCACTGATCAAACCCAATGAAAATATTTCTGAATGTGATGCTGAGATCTTAGAGTGGCTTAGTAACCAACCTACGGGTTCAGTTCTGTTTGTTGCTCTCGGTAGTGGCGGGACGCTGTCGTTTGAACAGCTCACGGAACTTGCTTGGGGTTTGGAAATGAGTGAGCAACGGTTCATTTTAGTGGCTCGTAGACCAAGTGACGGGAGCTCTTCGGCAGTATTTTTCACGGTGGGTAACGAGGTGAATGATCCATCAACTTACTTGCCTGAAGGGTTTGTAAAGAGAAACTTAGGTTTAATAGTGCCTTCATGGGCACCGCAAGCGACGATTCTAGCACACAGTTCAACGGGAGCATTTTTGTCACACTGCGGTTGGAACTCGACACTTGAAAGTTTGGCTCATGGGGTTCCGATTCTTGCATGGCCTCTCTACGCTGAGCAGAGGATGAATGCTACGCTGCTGGAAGAGGACGTAGGGGTGGCGGTGAAGCCGGCGGTGAAGGCTGGCGAGAAAGTGATTGGAAGAAGAGAAATTGAGAGAGTGGTGAGATTAATTATGGAAGGTGACGAAGGAAAGAAGATGAGGCGTAGGGCCAGAGAACTGAAAGAGAGTGCATGGGAAGCACTGTGTCCTGGTGGATCATCGAATAATTCCCTAGCAACTCTGGTTGATATGTGGAAGTGTAGTCTGGGTTGAAGTGTCGCTGTTGTCCCTAGTATTGTTTAAACTTATTGTTATTTATTCATAATTAATTGGGTTGAATCCGTTTATTTGGATTTGGTGATATGTTGTACTTTTATCAGTATAAAAATAATAAACTTTGTTTTTATTTGTAATACTATTTTTATTTAAAATTAAATATCTAATTTTAATTTAATTAAAACAATTAAAAAGTGGTTTTAATTTTGATAAAGTTCATAATTTGTCCTTCCCTTTGATTTAAATAGCGCTGACAACATTATACAAAATGAATTTAAATTTATACGGTTAATTAACGAGATTTTATATTAAAAATTTATTTATTTATTGAAATATATATAATTTTGGATAAATTTATAAAATAGTTATATTCAAAAGGGTGATAAAATTCAAATAATGTATTACATCTTTTTCCTTTATACTTAAAGACTTAATTTTACTGTTTGTTAGATTGTTCTGTAGCTTCTTCTCCCTGGAAAATTCCACTTTACAGCAATTTTCCGTCCAAGTCGATTTTTTTAATTTGATTGTAAAAAATGGGTATTCCACTCTATATATTAGAACTATTTTTTATTTTGAATAAATACAAATATCAGCTTAAAAAATTCAAACACTTTTAAAACTCATTTTCAATTCGTGTCTCATGTAACTAGATGATTCGGAGATAAATCTTATATAGAGTAGAAGTTCAACTCGATTTTACTACAGATTATAGTTTATATTAAACTCATTACGAAAGAATTATACATTATCCCAAAAATGAGTTTTAGAAACCTTTATAAACATTAGAATTTGATAAAGGTCATATATTATCATATATAATAATATTTATATATGTCATTTTTTTTAAGACATTAAGAAAGTTTCTTAATTCTATATTATGGAACACTTGTATACGCATATAAATTAATAAATTAAAGATGAAAACAAATGTGATTTATGACTTTGTGTGTATATGACAAAACAATCTGATTCAGGGATTAAAATAGATTATTCGAAAAATCCAATTTACGTGAAAACCACGACATAATATTTAATCGGTTAATTATGGATCTCATTATATGAGTGATGAATCAGATGATTTTCAGGATAAAATATTAAATTAAGTAATCATTTACGGTCTCAGCATATATTGTTCTAACGCAGGCACCTTTCCACGTCATTTACTTCTGAATTTTCTATTATATATTTGTGTATCATTTTTTATGTTATAACATTAAAAATTTAGACTTTGCTTGGATACAATATCCAAATAGACGATGTCATCAAATTTCGTAAAATATAAATTTATATTAGAATTCTTTTTTTATTCAAAAAATAAAAATTCGACTTAAACCTGAATTAAAATATCAATCTAAAATGGAATGAATCAATTTTTTTTAAAATTACTTTAATTGACACTTACATTTTGCGTATTGATAGATAGAGAATAGAAGTAAAAATATTATAAATAGTCTTAACATATATCCTTAAAAGAAGTAATACTCATGAAGGTTAGTTTATTTTTATTTTTTTTAAGATTTAATATATAAATTATATTTTTTTTTTAAAAAATAAAGATTAAAGTAAAATTTTTAATAATATTTTATTAATATAATAAAAAATATTACATGTAACTAAGAGATTTGGAGGTGACGGGATGTTCTAAAATATTTTTAATTGAGTGGATAAACTTCAAGTAATTTTTGCTCGTCAAAATAATTGAGTTTATAGGATGTGAATTACAAATCTTGTCATAGTAATGTCATATCAAACATCTCACCTTCAGTCAATTCTCAACTTGCATTTAGAAGTGAACCGTATTAATTGTTACTGTATTAGTTCTTAATTATTGATTATTTATCATTTATCTTTTATTATAAGTCTTTTTTTAAAAAAAAAAAAAAATCTTAATGTTCTACTAAACAACTGAGGGGAGGAAGGATTATTATGACAAAATAATTACAAACTATTCATAATTAGTTACAGATAGATTAATATTTAGTCATAATTAATTAAGCAAGCCATTACTAATGAAGACTTTTTGACAATTTTGTATAGACTGTAAACCTTTAATTTGTCATCAAAAGAATCAGCACTTTGGTAAATCTCCTCCGATATTTATTAAAATTAAGGCAGAGACTATTGACAATCAAACTATTACCATATATGAGCAAGATTCTGACAACAACGTCAATCAAAATTTTTTTTGTATTTTTCTCTTTTTAGGAAAAGTTAAGATAATAATATTTAAGAATCATTTGTCTTGTCTAGGTCACGGGCAGATGTAACAAGGTGACAGGGGCAATAACCTCTTAAATATTAAATTTTTTTATAATATATATGTATATAAATATATATATATATATAAATATAACATTATATTATTTTGTTATAAAATTGATTTTATAGTTTTAAAAATTTATTTATTAGTATATATTATATATTATTTTATCAACAAAAGATTTATTAGATTCCTATAAATTTTTAAAAAATTTTTATTAATCATTATTCAATTAAATTTTATAGAATGACTTGAACTTAATTGTTTTTTGGTTCATATTTATAACTTTCCAAGTTATCTGCCAACCTCATCTTATATTCTTTTTTATTCCATTTTTCTATTTTTCTCAATTTTTATTCGTTTTCCTGAAGAATGAGAAACCCTTCTTTCTCTCCACCTCAGTTTCGTTCTCCTTGTAAATTTCCAGAGCATTCATTTGCTAGATTAGTTTTATTTCTTTTATTTTACTTGGTGTTTTGAAGTATTTTATTATTGTTATAGTTTTATTTTCTTTTATTTCAATTGGTGTTTTAGGTATCTTTTATTACGGAGTTAGTTTTATATTATTTTATTTTACTTGGTGTTTTGATTTTGTTGTGATTTATGATAATTATTATTTGATTATAGTAAGTAAGTCATTAATTTCAAATTTTCATTATTTTAATGCATCATATATAGATAATTTTGTTACAAGAACTAAACGGTTCACTGAATTTCAATATAATCAAAATGAAGGTTGTATTAGTGTTTTTATAAAAAAAGTTAATTAAAGTGACAAAATTAAAGAAGATCACAATCAAAGTGTCACAAAATAAATTGTTGCCGATTTTGGTCTAAAATCTTGTTTTTATAATATTGCTCATAATGTTAAGGAAAAGAAGAATATCCGAAGAACATATTTAATGAATATGTATTATAAATTTCTTATCATTAGTACATAATTTAAAATTGACATTGTTTATATATTTACTGAATATATATTATAATTTTTTTATGTTCATTTATAAATTTTTTATTTATAATTATGCCCACTGGAAATCCTAGATACGTGACTTGTCTGGGTTATAGTGTTATGAAAATATCACATGAAACATAATTAATTTAAATGTATAAAATCTTCTTGAGGTTAAAAAAGTCTGACAATGAAAGAGACAAATAATGAGTAGCAATTGGGATTTTATTGTTTTACCCAATGTTGTCACAACTGGACCGGTCCTGTCGGTCTAATCAAAATCGGATGGTTGAATCGAACCGTCGTCAAAAAGTCCTTCAATAATGAAGGCAAACCAGTGACTTGTCAGATGGTAAGAAGGAGGAACAATCACGGTCCCAGTTATAAAGTTGTTTTCTAAAGTTTCACTCAATTATAAATATATAGAAATTTTTAAAATATTATTTTAAAAAATAATAATTAAAATATTTTAAACCTTTAAAATTATATAATATAATTTTTGAAAAACTTTTGTATTATATTGATATATATATATATATCATCTAAAAAATTTAGTAAAATTTATAACTAAACAACTCATTAACTTTTCTTAGTTTGTTTTTCCTAAAAAGTCTATATAAAAATGAATTTTTTTCATATAACTTTAAAATTAACTTTATTTCTATAATTTTTTTTGGTACTTTATATTGTAAAAATTTAAAATAAATGAAAAATCAAAATTTTGGTTAGACCCAATCTGATTTTAACCCCTCTATCAATCCGATTCGATGTTCGGTCTGATTTTAAAAACATTGATGCTACCTATGTGACATTAACATATATACATATACATATATATATATATATATATATATATTTATATAATGCTACCATTTTCTATCCTTCAAGACTTCTAGTGATTAAGGGCAGACTGGAACTCTCTTTACTCTCTTGTGTTCTGCTAAGAACTTCAGGTCTTATTTTTCTTGTTTTTTAATGCTATAAAAAAAGGGCACTTTTCTTGACCTTATTAACAACACATTTACAAGGTATGAGAGATTTTCTTTTGATCATCAATACAATTGACAAAGGAACTTTAGGGTTTGAAAGAGTAATGAGATTTGTTTTCTATTCGATTCTACCTTCACCATTATCCTAACTCAATTAATTAAAATAGGTAGATTCCCTTTCTTCTTTTTTTTTTTAATTTATAGAATTGAATGTATAATTTTCCATATTTTCAAATTAATTTCAATTTTTTTCCATCAACCAAGGGACCGACAGGCCTTCTGAATTGATTAATTTCTATGGTTTCACGTTTTATGCAGATGTCGACTCAAAATTTAGGACTTGCATATTGTGTCACTTCATGTTATATTAATAAAATTCTTACTCATAATATTTAATTATTATTTTTTAATATATTTTATATACTAAACCTAAAAAATAGACTAAACCAAAGAGGAACTTAATCTTTTTAGATACACTTGTTAAATTTCTATATGTGTAATAGGAATGACACATAAATGTGTAACGAGAGATCCAGATCATCAAATTTATTGTTGTGATGAAAAATTAAGATCATCTAATTAACAAAATATAAAATACAGTTGTTTATTAATAATACATAATTTTGATTTTTTTATTCTCTTCCATTAAATATTTTATTTTGCTTGTGTGAAGAAAGAAACTTGAAATTATAAATAAGAAAAACTGTAAGTATTCTAAACACAATACAACTGTGATTAATCATTTTTAATTAAAAAATGAAAAAATGACTTACAATTTATAATTTGAAGCAAATAGAGTAATATTACTATTAGTTTTGTTCATTATTTGACAAAATATTTTCATTTTGGAAATGTTTTTTCAAATACATTTATTTACTCAATAATTAATTTCACAATTTCTTGGATTGACGTCGTTGCATTGATGCATTCAGACACATCACTACAACAATATTAATATATATATATATATATATATATTAATTTATATACACATATTTTTGTTGAGTCGATCAAATTCAAGTTTTTTTTTATTCTCATCATATCTAAAATTTGAGATCCTCAGTCCCAAGAACTATCGATTACCCCCAATTTAGGTAAGCCTTAACCATATACTCTGAAGTTGTTTACTTAAATTTATAAATCTATGAAATGGCTTTACCCTTCAAACGTCAATCACCGATTTGAAAAATTCTACGGCACCAATTAAAATAATATTCTTTTTATTATTATATATAAGTCATTACTCAAAATTTTGTCAAAATTAATTTATTATATTTTTTTTAAATGTCCTTATTTATGATTTTAATCACTGATTGGAAATGTTAAACCTTAAAATTGATCATCCAACTAGTTCAAAAGATGATATTGGACCAATTTTTTATCAAAATAGTTCTCTAAATAAAAATTTGGAATGGACCTCCACATTGAACTCATGAACTAGGATGTCTTATATTGAACCGGTTGATTTTTTAAAAAACACAATTTATGGTCAAATTTGTCCAAATTTCAACAATTTTTTTTAAAATATACTTTAATACTTTAATAAAAAATTATAAATTTACTCATTTAGTTATTTTAAAATCAAAAAATTTAATCAAAATATACCTTATTTTTTAAATTTTTAATTATATTTTTTTCTTCAAATGTCTATACAATATACAACTAGTCGGATTCGACCTCCTGACCTCTAAGTACCCAACTGGACTACTAGCCAGTAGGTTCAAAATATTAAATATAAATAAATAAAATATCTTATAATCGTTAAACTTTATCCACACAAAATATCATCATGTTTAAATCCCTATAAAATAGAACTTTTGATTATTAATTATATATAAAAAACCTAGTAATATCATATCTATAAGTTTGATTTGAATATTATTATATTGTGAAATTACTATATCTTTTATTACTAAATTTATTTATGAGAAACACATTTTTTATTTTTTATTATAATATTATGAGTTTAATTACAATCCATTTACAATTCAATTACGGTTGAACCATTGAATCATGAACTAGTAATTTTGTCTGTTCGATGTACGGTCTAATTTTAAAAATATTGATTCTAACCAAAACCTACAAATGACTAAGTAAAAGAGAGATATACATGGATAATATGGTCAAAAAATCAGTAAAAAAAACATAATAAATCAACAATAATGACTTTTGTTCAATAAAAAAAAAGTTAACTCAAATGACTTATAAATAGTGATCAAGAGAATATATGTTACTATATAAAGACTTAGTACTGCTAAAATTTAATTATTTTTTTAGAGTTTTATTTATATATAAAGTATATTGATTTGTAAAACAAAACTTAAAGACACTTGTAAATTTTTTATCAGTGTTGTATCAGATCCATTTTAAGATTTAGAGCCATCATTCAATTATATCATGCAATTCAAACATCTATATGCATGGTTTGACTATTTTTAATTTTTGTAATTATCTCTCTATTTGAAATTAAACATCTCTATTTTTATTTTGAGTTGTCAAAAATTGAATATCTCGATACTAACTAAGAAAAATTTTTTACTTTAAACATAACATACTTTATTAAAAATAAAGTAACTTAAACTTATTTTAAAAAAATCAATTGTACAAGTTAAAATGAAATATTTTAATTCTATAACAATAATTTGTTGGTTTCCAATTCTACTTGGTTGAATGTCTTATTTTATCTGTAACAAATTTTATTTAATGACTTTGACATAGTTTTTTTTTTTTTTTTTTTCTCAAAGCTATTAGATTAGAATATTAAAAATGTAAGAGAAAATGACGTTTTATGAAGAGAGAGCAAGCATAAGTAATATTGAAAGCATGAGTACAAAGTACTATATACATGAAACACCAACAATGTCTGAATAAGGTAAATTGGCATATTTGGTCCCTTTTTTTTTTGGTAACTTTGGTCTTTTTTTCAAACTTTTGGCAAAAACTAATTGGAGCCACCCTGTTTACTACAATTTTTGTTTATACTGAAGGGTAAGGAACGGTAGTTAATTATCAGTAATTTGTTTTTTTTTTTTTTTAGATAATCCCATCCCTTACCTGATTTCACTATTTCCCCCAGATTTCATCATCTTCAGAACGTCTTCCCTGCCTCGACACTTTCCAAATGCTAAATCAGATCAACCATCAAGCTCTCTAGGAATGCAAGATATGAATCATCAATACTCTGAGGTTTCTGCGAGGATGATGAGTGGGTTTGTTCTTGCTTGGCCCACAGTAGGGGCAGCTGCTGGAAGGCTTGCAACTGTTGCAGTAGATGTCTTTGGTTTTGCTTTTGGAAGTGCAGTTTCTCGTCTCACACGTACTGATGCTGGAACCTACAAGTTAAAGCAAGATTTCTTTCAAGTGTGGAGGCAGAAAAGACGTTTTGAAGATGATGAAATTGGGGAAAAATGGTGAAATCCGGTAAATATATTTGGGACCGAATACCCCAATTGTTCGTTTTGATAAAAAAAAAAAAAAAGGGATTGAACTACCGACTTTGCCATGTAGTATTATCGAAAATTGTAATCTAGAGGGTGGATCCAATTAGTTTTGTAAGAAATTTGAAAAAAGGATCAAATCTTTCACATCGATTTTATTTTAGGAATCTAATAAATTAAAAAAAATAGATAAGAACTAAAGATATCTAACGTAATATATTTGGGGATCAAATACGTCAATTTTTCGTCTTAATAATAAGAAGAAAAAAAAAGTGGTAAATTCAATTACTCATTTTGTCACTATTTATAATTCATTTAAATTAACTTTTTTGTCATTAAATGTAAATAATTGTTGTTAATTTATTAGGTATTTAATTGATTTTTTATTATATTATTCCTTATTTCTGTCTTTTTATTAATTAATATTATTAATTTGATTAGAATTATAGATATGAATATTTTAGAGCAAAAAATTATCTTAATTTCAATAAGGTTGGAGTGATTAGCATATATATAATTGGGGACGGAGGACTTAACACACGTGTGTGTATACACATTAAACTGGCAAGCCAACAGGTTCTTCCACCACAAGTTCTTCACTATATATATGTTACACCATCTCCAATCTCGGATATTCTAAATTTCTTTGGCAAATTAGTATTGAAACCAAACCCTTTTTCGGTTTCATTTCTTCTTATTTAATTCACTCGAATTATCATGGTGATGTCTAAGGACGAGAAACTGCACGTGGCCCTCTTAGCTAGTCCGGGAATGGGTCACATCGTTCCACTCTTCGAGTTCGCTAATGTCTTGGTCACTAAGCATGGTGTCCAAGTAACCTTTCTCGTTATCACCACTGGCGCCTCCGCAGCCCAGAACCAGTTTTTACGGTCTCCAGACATTCCGACAGACCTCCACGTCATCAACATTCCACCGGTCGATGACTTGTCAACCATCACTACTGATGACATGCTTGTCCTAACCCGCTTGTGTGTCATGGCAGAAGAGTCACTCAAAGACTTGGTCTCCATCTTAACTGAGCTCAACCCTACAGCTCTTGTTGTGGACCTCTTTACTACCCAGGGTATTGATGTTGCCAGAGAGCTGTCGCTTCCTGTCCATGTGTTCTATACTTCCTCAGCTGGTTCGTTGGCGTTCTCTCTATATTTACCGACCCTTGACAGGGAAATTGACTGCGAATTCGTGGACCTTCCCGAACACGTTAAGGTCCCAGGTTGCAGAGAAGAACGAATCGAAGATCTTTTAGATCTAGTACCGAACCGAACAAATGACGAATATAAATGGTTCCTTTTTCATATGAGCAGGCTTTTCCTGGCTGATGGAATACTCGAGAACAGTTGGGAAGGGCTTGAACCTGTGACGCTTAAAGCTTTGAAAGAACATCCATTTTATAAGGGAATGTCAAGTCCACCCGTTTACCCGATTGGGCCACTGATCAACTCCAATGAAAATAGTTCGGAAAGCGATGCTGAGATAGTAGAGTGGCTAAGTAACCAACCTACCAGTTCAGTTCTATTTGTTGCTCTCGGTAGTGGAGGAACTCTGTCGTTTGAGCAGCTCACCGAACTTGCGTGGGGTTTGGAATTGAGTGAGCAGCGGTTCATTTTAGTGGCGCGTAGGCCAAGTGACGGGAGCTCTTCGGCAGCAATTTTCACGGTGGGTAACGAGGTGAATGATCCTTCAACTTACTTGCCTGAAGGGTTTGCAAAGAGAAACAGAGGACTAGGATTAATAGTGCCTTCATGGGCACCGCAAGCGATGATTCTAGCACACAGGTCAACTGGAGCATTTTTGTCACATTGCGGTTGGAACTCGACACTTGAAAGTTTGGCTCATGGGATTCCGATTCTTGCATGGCCGCTCTACGCTGAGCAGAAGATGAATGCTACACTGCTGGAGGAGGAAGTAGGGGTGGCGGTGAAACCGGCTGTGAAGCCGGGCGAGAAAGTGATCGGAAGAAGAGAAATTGACAGAGTGGTGAGATTAATTATGGAAGGTGACGAAGGAAAGAAGATGAGGTGTAGAGCCAGAGACCTGAAAGAGAGTGCACGGGAAGCACTGTGTCCAGGTGGATCATCGAATAATTCCCTAGCAACTGTGGTTGATTTGTGGAAGTCTCTCAAGGATTGAAATGTCAATGTGGTCCATAGTAATGCGGTATTAAAACTGTGTGGATCAACTTTATACTAATTGAGTAAGAAGTCCCAGCAACATTAATAGTATTGTTTAAACTTATTATTTATTCATAATTAAATTGGGTTGAACACGTTTATTTGTATTTGGCGATATGTTGTACTCTTATTACGATAAAAATAATAAAATTTGTTTTTATTTATAATATTACTGGATATTCTCAACTGGACCTATACCTCTTGTCTTAAGGATGAATAATAATATTATATCTATGTGCTACCTTATTAAAATATTTATTACTAAAAAATATATGTTAATTAAAAGAACATTTTGGCTCTTTTTTTTTTTTTTCCATCCTACTTCCCATCTCCTGCCACCTCCCTCCACCCCGGAGGTGGCGGATGTCATTCAGTCCCAGTACGTCGTTTTAATTAATTAATTATTCAAGTTCTTTTCAGCAACTTATCTTCCTTATTGCGATCTCCAGGTTTTCAGTTTCCTTTCCGAACTTGTGATTAATTCCGGGTTTAAAGTATTGTTTCCTTTTAATCAGCTTTTAAAAGGGTGACATCTAGGTTTTCTATCTCACTAAAATGGAGTAAAAACTTACGATTAATTCCGTGCTTAAAGTATTGTTTCCTTTTAATCAACTTTCACAGAGGAAAAAAACGAGAACAGATATATACTACTATTATTGTCTTTTGGCCATCCGCCAAGCCATGCATGTGGTGATTTCATGCTCCCCTGCAAAAAAGGGGAAAAAAGTCAAAAGCTTTTAAAATCGAAACGGTAGACCTTTTTCTCGAAGAAGATCAAGTCTATATCATTTATTTGGATGTATCCAGTAAAAAAAATTTAATATTTAATCTTTTAAATAAAAAATAATGAGTTTAAGTAGTCAATTCAAATAGAGTTTAAGAATTTGATTGGTCTACTTGTTTTTATTTTTTATTTTTTAATTTAAAGTGGTATACAGGTAGTTTACGTAAACCCTTCAATTGTTTCGTTTAGAGTTAGACTCATCCGACTATAGTTTTGACTTAAATAAATCGACCTATTAAAACTAAAATATATAAAAATACCTAACATTCAAGATTACTCATTTGCTTTAGTATATATTACTCTAATATTAATTATTCTCTCCATTTTAAAATAAGTTTCTTTTTAAAGAAAAAAAAAAAAGATTAATCATTGAGTCACGTGGGGCACTTAATAATCACGTAAGCTAATTTATCTTTAGACTTATTGTATGCCATGCAACTTTTTAAAGATTAAGAACCGTCTCTCCTAAGGTTATTTGACATATTTTAGTTTAGTTGTTAGGTTTAATTTTACAGCTATTTATTTTATTTTTAAATCACTTAAAAATTTATGGTTTTTTTTAAATTTTCTTTTACTTGAGTAATTCGTGAAAAGGAAATGCCATATGTGTATCGTCCTAAAATAGTCGGAAAAAAAAGGTTAGCTTTTTTTTTGTTGTGAGAGTTCATCAATTTTGGTCCCCAAGTGATTTTTGGTCACTTGTAATTTTTTTTGGGCCCTACAATTTAATAATAGTAATAGTTTTGTTAAAAAGAAAAAGAAGATAATATGTGTTGTTGAAAAATTATTGTCCAAAATAGATATTTTAGATCGATATCAAAGTAAAGTCGTATCTAATTTCCTTTTCCTATCTCCAATTCTAAAGATAAAAGATTTAAAGTAGGAAAACTTTAATTAAGATTTCAGATATTCAGTAATTTTCTAGAAATTAAAAAAGAAATTTCTTATCCTTAATAGTTTTGGATGCTTCTTATCAAGACATTTGGTAATAGTACACCGAGATATCTCTAGATTTTGAGTAGAAATGTAAATATGGGTCAAGTCGGACTCCAAATCTAAGGGTTGGAAATTTAGAAGGATCGAACTGACACGATGTCTAAAAGGGCCTGTGAAAGTTTTGACTGATAAACCAATTAATCAAGCAAATCAAGAAAGGTTTAGTACAAAAAATCAAAATATGATTTACTTTATTCCAATTATTTTAACTTTATAAAATATAATGAAGAAAAATATCATAATAATTTGTAAGATAAATAAATTAAGTTATAGTTAGTAAAATTTAATACTAGATAAGATAATTTTTTTTAAAAGAATAAAAGTTCATAATAAAAAACTAAATAATAATATTAATAAAATAATATTTTTTAAAAAATAAAATTAAAATGAAAATTTTTAATTTATGTTCAAAAAAATAAATTACCATTAAACATAAATTATTTAAAAAAATATAAAAATAAATAAACAATTCTAACTAATAAAATAATAACAATTCAAATATAATATATATGAAATAAAAAAACCCTGGGCTGTGAATCAATCTGGTCCAACTCCACCAAAACCATAAGGCCGAAAATTAGTATAAAAAACCCACTGACAAATTGGGATCTCAAAGTTATCAATCTATCCCTTCAGATTATTGGCTAGGCCGGGCACTTTTTGACACCACTAATTTTGATTGAACGGCAAAATCAATAGCTACTTTTATTTAGGGGCTTAAAAGATAAAGTTCTGTAAATTAAGAGGCTCAACTGCAATAGTATTAACTCTTTAAGGACAACATTGATAAGTGCAAACAGTTCACAGAACTAGGTTCCGTAAAAATAGCAAGCGGGCCTGGGCCAACATGAAAAATTTATCTACATGGCGTCTAAGCCCAAAGATCAAAGGTAATGATTAAATTTGCCTATTTTGTTCTCGAAATCATATTAGAAGTTGTTTCTTTATTTATATTAATATTAAAATAAAGTTATATTTTGTTCCTTAATAGATAAAAGAATGTTTTATGAATAAAATATCTATTAAGTAACTAATAATAACTTATAATTAAAAATAAAAGTGAATGCAAATGACTTATAAATAAAGATAAATAGTATAAAACTTATTAAAAATTTTTTTATTTGATTTATAACACAAAATTATTAATAAAATATGTAGAATTGAATGTTTCTATTTATATTTTAAGTTATAAAAAAATTAATATTTTGTTTTTAAAAATAAATATTTATTCAATATAAAATTTCAAAATTACAACTACTAATTGTATTAATGGGAAAAATAAATTAGTAACTTTACTCTCTATTACTACTTTTATCAATTAATATAACGTATTAGCTTTCATTTATCTTCTTAATAAATAAGCCACCATTTCTCTTCTTAATAAATAAGTTTATCTTTCTTTATAATAAATAAGTAAATATATTAATAAAAGGTAAAAATGTTTTTTTTTTCCCATAATATAAGGTATTAGTCGTTATGAATTATATAGTTTTAAATATAATTATGTTATGTTAAAAATATCATTTTTCTCATTAATTTTTAACTAATTTTTTTATATTTTTAATAAATGAATGAGTATATCAATAGAGGGTAAAAATATAAAAAATATTGTAATGATATATTGAAAATTATAAAATGAATTATATTATGAGATAAAAGAAGTATTATAAAATGACTTATATTTTGAAATGAAGATAATAAAAAATATCATTTTGAAGATAATTTATAATTATAAAATGATTTGTAAAATAAATAAAACATCATTAAATATATATATTTTTAGAGAAAAGGAGTAATTTTTTTATTATCATAAGTCATAATGTCGTGCAAATGATGGGCGCATATGTGTTGGCACGCACATCAATGTAAGTGTCTAACATTTCTCGACGGTGCGAAGCAGTGAAGCAAAACAAGTTAGTCAACGCATGGATGGCCAGTTTAAGGGATTGCCGTTTAAAGAAGCAACAGTGCCCGGGCACGCAAAAAGAAAACGACATCGTCTAGGGACGCAGCCGGTCCAGCTTCAGCCGTCATCTAGAAAAGCAATAGACGAATCTCTCTTATCGATTTTCCGGCAAAGGCCATGGAAGGAAACCAACAAATCAAGGCAGTTCTCTCCTCTTCCAAGAACCCGAAAGAACAGAGTCCAAAAATCTCCAAAAACAGAGACTTTTTGCTCCATCTGGAAGCCTATTTAGCGAAACGTGATGGAGTAGACAAGCTGTTGAAAATCTCGAGATATGCCTCCAAAATTATAATCGCCACATCAGTGATCCAGGCCAATCAGCCATTAACAAACCGCCTTAAATCCTTTGAGTCGAGTGTTGGTGTTAGCCGGAAAGCGTTTCGTCTTGGAAAATTCATTCAAGATGTCAATGCTCTTCGGTTTTCTAGCTTAACATCAAGGCAAGATTTGATCTTATCGGTTATTGCTTATGGTGGTGAAGGGTTGTACTATTTTGTCGAACATTTTGTGTGGTTGGGGAAGGCGGATTTGATTGACAAGAAACATTTGAGTACTTTGCAGAAAATTAGTGCATGGTGTGAATTTATTGGGTATATCGGGAGTGTGAGTTTGAAGATCAAGGAGTTAAGGAGGATCCAGGAGGATGAGAAATGTTTGCTTTCGACTATAGAGGTTGCGATGTTGAGGGAAATTGGGTGCGTTGAGGAAGAGGAGAGGCTGCTGAAGTTGAGGGAGAAGAAGTTGATGAAGAGGCTCTCTGTCGTTCAAGACTTGGCTGATGGATCGATGGCTGTGGCTGATATTCGTGATGGTAAAGGGAGGCTTTCGGGACCTCTCTTGCTGTCCTCCGCTGGGCTTTTATCAGCCATCATCAGTACTCATAAGAATTGGGTTTCTTGTTGATATTTCTTGTGTCTGGAAAATAGTTAAGAGGTATTAGATGATCGATCATAAGCAACTTTCAATCGTTCCCTCATGCATTTTTTTGATTTTGTTGTCCACTGGAGCCATCAAAAGTGGGACATTTGTGGAAGATTGAGAGAGGTATTGTAATTTTAGTACACCATGATAAGGAATCCAATTGGATGTTTCATTCATCTTTTGCTTTGCATCTCCTACTAATCAATAATATTCCTCCAATTTGTCTTCCCTTTCATGTTTTCATCATATGTCGATTTTATAATCTAGGACTGATCCCGTGATCCCAGCTGGATTCAATAGAACAGGAGGTTATCTTGAAACCTTTTATTTCAATTATGTATATGTCCTTCGTTACCAAAGAGGAACGCTTGTTACCTTTGAGGGGATAAAATTAAGTAGAGGAGTTATGCAAGTTGAATTTCGATGGTAGTTGGTTTATGCAGGTCTAATAATTGAGATATCGATGAAGAAATCACAGAAAATGTGGGACTTTTGTTGAAGACCTGTTCATCTTTTTAGTGTGGAAATATAGTGTGCTGGGCTAAATATTTGGTTTTTGCTGTTGTTAATGGTTAAATCAACTGTGTTAATTTAATGAAAGTTTATTTTACCCTTCAAGTGCAAGAACTGTAGTTTTATTTTATAGCAAAGGGAATCCAGTATATTAATAGCAAAAATTGTTCTGTACTCGATGCTAGGAATGATTATTGAGCTGAAAATTAACACCTGTTTTATTTTTATATCAATATTGAACTCTTTAATTAGCAAAATGTCCGCGGGCCAGATATCACCTACAAGAGAGTGGGGTAAGTTAGATTTAGGAGTACTATGGAACATGATATTTCGTGAAGCTGGTTCATCCTTTTGGTTCTGGATAAACTCTAAATTCCGTGATGGTATGTAGTATGTTTATTCTTACTCCACCTGTATTCCAAGTTAAATGTATTTTTCTTAGGGCTCTAACTTTTTTAGCTGATTCCCATGCCAGTGGTGTTTAACTCTTCTTTATGTGTATATTTTGCACTCTTTCCTTATTTTTTGGCATCGAGATCTACTGTCTGCATGTAGAAGGTTGAACAATTTTTTTATGATTTTTGGAATATTGCAAGAAAAGTTTTGCAGCAATGTGCAGGAACAACGAGTAAAAACATGACCTGTAAGAACACTCTCAAAGAAAACATATCTTTGCTAGTGAAGTTTATAATCGGGAAGCAGCTTTTTGATGATATATTAATACTACAATAATTTAGGAACATAGATAGATCCATGAGATCCTTGACATTTCAGAGATTGAATGCTAATGGAGGTTGCATTTGCTGTTATTCTTTTGGGGGTATCTTCTATCTCTTTGCTCAATGTTCTTACCTTGGTTGGCATGTTCGGGTTTCCAATGAATATAGTCTGTATGAGCACACGGGAAACTTGTTCTTCTTTCTGTTAATGATTCTTGAATTTGATACATATTTTTGTTCTTTAATCTTGTTTTCTTTACGCTGCTCTAAGTCGTGCTTCTTTCAAATTCTTTCCAATTCTCAGTCTCAGGAATGCATTTTGTTTTACCCTTCCCTTTGTGACCATTTCTGGACTCTCTATGTTCCTATCAGGCTATCTGATACATATATTTTGGTAACATTTTCAATGGGAAAGTTCCATAGATCATATACACTTAAACCTACCTGATGACATTTGCTGATCTCTACCTGCTCAAGAATCAGGTGTCCAGGGTTGCTCAATATACTAATATCAGCTAAGGGAAGCATATAGCTCACTTGTAGAAGTCATACAGTCTGAAAAGAAAAGGTAGA
Source organism: Echites panduratus (assembly GCA_035221335.1). NCBI lineage: Eukaryota > Viridiplantae > Streptophyta > Magnoliopsida > Gentianales > Apocynaceae > Echites > Echites panduratus. The sequence goes on from JAWZTD010000004.1 coordinate 8,695,207, forward strand.
CGGCTACGCATTACCAACCAGTGTCATTTTCTTCCCAGTTCCCAGGCAGTCAACGTGTATTTTCTGGTTTCTAGAACAAGGACTAAGGATCATCCCAGAGACTGAAAAATTGGTTGTGCTTTTTTGGGCTTCGTGATGTGAAAGACGATCTTGCTGTAAGCTTTTATCTCATGTTAACTAAAGAGATGGTGGGCTGTGTATCCAAAATTGCACTGAAATTTCATCCACCGTTTTCATTTTTTTTTACAATATGCACAAAAATAATTTTCATTCTTTAGTATTCTCCCGTTTCAATAGTCAATACATTGCCGTTTGTTTTTTTGACATAGGCAAAGTTGCTAAAGCTAGTTTTCCTCTAAAATTACAAAAGACATTAAAATGTAAAGGCTGCATTCGGGAAGGATGTTTTCAGTTTTTAAACACTGAAAAATGATCTAAAATATGAAAACTAGTTAGCCTTGTATTGAGGCTTTCGATCTAAAGGTGGTTTACGTATCTAATCAAGACAACAACATTTTTTCTTTTTTCTTTTTTTCCTTCTCCTCTTCATCTCCTCTCTCTGCATCTACCCCTCATCTTTCTTCTCCTCTCCTTCTTCCTTCATATACATAAACTCATTTCCTGCTCTTCTCTTCATCTCTTCCTTAACTCCAACCCAACTTATATTTCTTCAGATACTAAACATTTTCTTTCGTCTCTTCTTCTTCATCTATTTCTTTTCTGTAATTCACCACCCTTTACAACTTATATCTCTTTTCCTTGTTCATCTATTCCTTTTCTCAGACAACTTATTTATTTGCTTCTTCCTTCAAGAAAATGTATGGAGACTAGAATGGAGGTTTGTCTTGAAAAGGGAGAGTTGGGGATGGAGATTTGTTCTTGCTGGGAATGCAGATTTGTTTTGTCGATTGAATCGGATTTTGTTTGTAGCTGGGATTGGGTACGTGAATTTTGACCAGAGTTGATTGAGAATTTGGTTCCTTCTGTGATTTTATTACAAAGGATTTAAGGTCTTTTTGCCTTCGTAGAAAATTGTCCAACTTTATATATCCAGATAGATTTCCAAAGCTTAAATACTTGAAAAATCCTTTTCAGAAAGTGAGTAAAAACATAATTTTCAAAAGTGAACCTTTGTCCAAATAGATCCAAATTGTCTTTCTATTATTATTTGACTTGTATTTTTTAAAAATTTATTTAATATTTTCTCTCAATTATTAAAAAAAAAAAGAATGTTATTAACTAAGATAGATAAAAGTATTTAAATATGAGATAATTTTATTTCTAATGTAATACTATAATTTTATTTCTAATGTAATACTTGTACATGGATATGGATATAAAGGGATACTTAGATCTTTCAGCATTTTTTTTTTTGAAATTAGAAAAAATTTACTATTTTATAAGATTTAAGTTTTGATAGATTTAGTTAATAAAATAAATTTATAAAAAAATGTAAGTTTTTTTAATAATATACTAGTATTAAAAAATGTTACCTTCGTCCTATAAAGATAGTCCATATTTTCTTTTTCTTTAGTCCCAAATTATAGTCCAGTTTTTTTTTAGGAGGGATGGTTATAGATTAAAAGATTAAATTATCATCATTAATTTTCTCTTCATATCTATTACTTTTAATTCCAACAAATTAAATATAGGGTATAAAAGTAAAATTACCCTTAAAATTAATTACACTAATTAACTTTTTTTAAGATACATAGAAAAGTAAAGAGGATTATATTTATGAGACGGAAATAGTAACACTAAAAAAATGTGATAAAAAATTGAAATGGATTAAAAGTGTCTGGGAATTTTATACCTTTCAGTGAGTGTTGACTTGACTCCACCGAATAATCTTTCGGCACTTCTTTATTTTAGTGGGATTGGCATATTTTGGAGTGAGGCACCTAATAATAGGACAAAAGGGATTATCTACCATGCTAGTATCATTTTTTTCATTACAGGCAAATCTTATTTTTTTAATTATCTAATCACATCTTTAATATAAATGATATTTATTCACATATTTATTGCATTCATACATCAAATAATTTGTATGTGAATGGTATGTTGGTAAAATATCATATATTCAATTCAATTAAATTTAATGTTTTTATTTTCATTAGTTTAAATTTAAATAGCTTTTATTTCTATTTTTGATATTTTATTTTTAAAATAAATATTTTCTTTAAAATTCTACCTAGTAAAAGTTTACTTTTCATTTTCATTATTCAATATCTTATTATGGAAATATTTACTAATATGTTTATGGTGTGTAAAAAAAGATGGGACAAGAACGTTGCTCAAAGAAATCTCTCACCTCTTACAAAAAAATTTAATGGTAATAAAAAAAATTCAATTATTTGCAACCATTAAGTGATAATATATGGTAAGATATCTTTCCTTTAGAATTAAGAAATTTGCATATTTTCATTTTAAAACATGAAATAAAATATTTGTTGTTTTAAAATAAATATATTTTCAGAGATATCTTTATTAAGTAAAATATGTTATGGATATATAATTAAATTCCAAGGAGTATTTTTTATCCTCTTCTTTGCTAAGATGTCCTACGTGACACCTCAACCATCACTCTCCAACTCATCACACCACAGAGAGTAGCACATCTCCTCCCCCACCGATATATTCCTTCTCCTTACACAAATAAAGTATTACCATGCCAGTCCGATAAATCAACCCTTCTTCTCCCTGAGAATACCCCACTGCAATCAATCACAGGATCCATTTTCTCAACTATGGAATCCGAGCTTAAAACCATTAACCCGGGCCCTGCTCCCCAACCTCAATCACCCGATGATAACTCAACCAAAGATGACCGCCCGCTTCTCAAACCCGACTCGGGTTCTAATTCAGGTAGTGTGTCGGACCGGGTTGAAAACCCGAGCATGGAGGAGCTAGAGAAGAAGTACGCAGCCTATGTCCGGCGAGACGTGTACGGAACAATGGGCCGAGGTGAGCTTCCGTGGGTGGAAAAGTTGCTGCTCGGGATGGCGGTAGTTACCTTGGTGCCGCTTAGGTTGGTGTCCGGGATAACAGTATTGGTGATCTATTACCTAATTTGTAGAGTATGTACGGCATTTTCCCAGCCGAATCAGGAGGAAGGGCAAGAGGATTATGCTCACATGGTTGGGTGGAGGAGAGGGGTAATTATCCGAAGTGGTAGGTTTCTGTCTAGAGTAATGCTTTTCATATTCGGCTTCTATTGGATTCAAGAAACGTTTCTTGATGCGGATGGTGTTGTCGACGGAAAGCTTGATAGTGAGGTATCTTTCGACTATGTACTGCTCTAACATTATTGATGGATGGTACGTCCACTTGTGTATTTTGGTTTATGTACACTGCGCATGAATTTTACTCCTGGAATATTACCCCCTTTTATTGCGAATGTGATGTTGTTTTCCTTGTATAGTGGTCAAATGGTCAATAGAATCTGTTTCCTTCTGTCCTAGTTTAACGTTGTTATAAGAGAAGTTATTTAAAACATATTTTACAAGAAGTTTGGAAGGAAATTTTGCTGTTTACTGCTCTCGTGAGCCAAAAAAAGATGTTTGGGAAGGATTTTCAGAGTTGCATTTCAAATTTCTTAACATAAATGATAAAGGAGATGTTGAAAGTACCTGGCTATCTTTAATATTATTCTTTTTAAGTTCAGTGGTTGATGATTAGGACATGATGGCACCGATAAAAGTCAATGAACTGTAAACTCTGTACCAGAGGGGTTAAAGGAGATGCAAACAGCAAGGGGACAGAGATTTAAGGATTAATAATTTGGGATTGTTCTAGTTTTTTTTTTAATGGGAGCCATCTTGAAGGTTATCATTTTCTTGTACATAGGTTTTTGAATGGCTTAGCTTTTGGAAATCTGTTTATGTTGAACAATAGCCACGAAACTTTTGGTTAGAACTTGGAGTTGCTTCATATGATTGGGAGATATCTAGAAACTTATCATTTACTAATCTGTTTAAGGTAGTTTTCGAATTTAAAACTGCTATATGTGATTAGATGTTTTTCCCAAAGAGTACTAGGGAATTTTTGTGTATATAATTATTCAAAGTGAACAGCTATCAAAGCCAAGAGGCCTGGTAAAGAGTGGTTTCTGAAGCTCTTTTAAGTTAGAGGCACTGCTTATGTAGGTTGGTAGAACATTATCTAGGATAGGTGGTCCATCTATCTTTGGAAGTGTAATAAGTACTATGAGATGGTAATTTTAAAATTCTTATAACACCCTGGTATAATTGTTTCACAAGATAAAAAAAAAAAATTGCATGTTAACTGTTGTTTATGGTTGCAATTACAATCACTGCATCTATGTTCTTTAGGAAAGTAATGCATGCTAACTCTGTGTCAGTAATTCAGTTGTGGTATATATAATCTCATATTTCTTTATTGACACTGCAAAATCTATGGTTGATATTCTGCATTGTGTTTTCTACTTGATTATCTCCTCACTTAACTTTTGGATTTTCTTTGATAACATTCTTATCTTTTCCAGACGGACTCAAAGGATCAATCACAAGACTCTGAGAGACCTGGGGTGATCGTATCTAATCATGTGTCGTACTTGGATATCTTGTACAACATGTCTTCTTTTTTCCCAAGCTTTGTTGCTAAGGTCTGTTGAGTTTTTGGCACATACATAGTGGTTGATTGACACTCATTGATTTAACTGATTTAAATGTTCACTCTTTTTTCTGGTTGTGCTCCTTTGCCTGTACAATTGAAGAGATCAGTGGCTAAACTTCCTCTAGTTGGTCTTATCAGGTTAGTTCATTTTATATTCATTAATCTCTCATTGCTGGTTTTCGCACATAACATTTCCCCATTTTATCTCTGATGATTTGTCAAAATAGGGAAGAGAAGTCTTGATTTTCCAGGAAGTTCCTATTCCATTGAATTTGAACAATAAACCATGAAACAGACAATCTAATCAGAACTATAAATCATATTGTTGACTAGATCCAAAATTGGTTTATGCCTTGTGGTTTATTTATCTTCTGCACACTGTTGCTATATTGCAAGTATAAATCAACTTATTACCAGTAAAAAAGAACTTACTCTGTCAAATTAGTTTAGGAATGTGTTGGTATGCTGTCTCTCTGAACTTCAGTCAGCTCTCATGGAAAGCTGCTTTGATTCCAGGGCTGTTGGTCCATAGCCTATGGAATTCTGACTTATTTTCCTGTGGCACATCTGCATTCACATATCAATACGTTTTGGAACTTAGTAGTCTATCATTTTTTTATGTCCTTCCATTCTTGTTCTGTCTTCTGTTAATGCAAGGCTAAGAGTTAGAAGGGTGACTTTAATTGCTCTATTCAACTCTTTACAGCAAATGCCTTGGCTGTGTCTATGTTCAGCGGGAGTCAAAATCATCAGACTTCAAAGGTGTCTCAGGTAACCCAACTTTTTATGCTACCCATTTTTGAGCTAATTGTTTGATTCGTAGTGATTTACCTACTTCTGTGCAAATCTTTCTGTTTAGACACGAAAGAAGAAAGATGATAATGGAGAACATTTTTATGCTATTAGCAACTCTAGAAGCGTTGTTTCTCATGCATAAACTTCTTCAAGCTTGTGCAACCTTTGGTAACCAAAATATTGCTATTGTACTCATTTGTTTACCTGAGAACCAATAACACTTTGGTTTTCTTTGCTTACAGCTATTGTCAATGATAGAATTAGGGAGGCTCATCAGAATAACTCTGCTCCAATAATGATGCTCTTTCCAGGTTATTCTTTGTTGCCCTGGCATGCTTATTGCTGTGCATTTTCTGTCAGTATCTAGCATACATATGTTTGGTTCTTCTCTTTGATTAAGTGATAAGAATGTTTGATGTTGCTATCTTGTTTTTCTATATTCTAGTCTCTTATATGGAGAAAATATGTATATTCTGTTATACAAGGCAACTGGGATCAGAATATTAGCCAACTCTAATATGTTATTATGCTTCTTAACATGAAAGCATTGATGTCTCTTATCTTCCTTCTCTATATGACATAAATTACTGAATCAAAAATATTTAATCCAGTAGGAATCTATATTCTTGTGGTCGTACTTAATTTGTTTTAATATACAACCTACATATATAAGTGGAGGTTTTTTCATATTTAAGCAACAGTGCTTGAAGTCTTTTGGTTCTTTTGGCTTATTTTGACCAAACAAGGATTTGCCAATTTCCTTGGAACCTGTTTGGCTATCAGCATGTGTTGGCCTTTCTGTTGGATTCGAGTAAATTTACATATACAGTCACTATTATGAGTAACTAATAGCCAATGCTGCTGATACAAACCCCTTTTTAATGATAACTCACCTTTAGGTGCTTCACAATTATTCTACGCATTTCTCTTGTCCCTAATGCAGAAGGCACAACCACAAATGGGGACTATCTCCTTCCATTTAAGACTGGTGCTTTTTTGGCGGGAGTTCCTGTCCTCCCAGTTATTTTGAGATATCCATACCAGCGGTTTAGTCCTGCCTGGGACTCTATATCTGGCGTGAGTATTTTCTACTTAGGTATCTCATCTTTTAGTGTCAATTATCTTCTGACTGCATATATGAGGTTGCTTTAAAGTTATGACAGAAATTGGAAGCTGTTGCATTCTGAACATCTGCATGGGTGAAGTTATCATTCCTCCTAACTATAAATAATGAGAGTGAAATCTAGATCAAGTGAAAAGTTTGTTTCCTACAATGTCAAGAAATTGGCTGAAATGGTATTGACAATTCCTGAAATTTAGTTTCTCTAATTATGATTTTGCCCATGCTGCCATGAGATAAGCATGTCGCACCTATTTGTGCATGATTAATATTTGAATAACCTGACATGGAGATAGTTAGGGTGCCTACTGGTTGAATGCGATAAAAAGTTGGTATTTTCTCTACTATTTACTTTTCATTTTTATTTTTGTTTCACTTTTAGCCTTACTAGCCAAAATGTACCTCTGCTGCCTGTGAGTTCTGTTGGACTCTCCACAGATTGCTGTAAACTTTAAACATTATTTTTCCGCTAATCATTTAATGAACATTCACATAATGTTACATTATTTGTGTTGCGGTTCCTTGTTTGGTTTTTCAACACGAATTTTTCTTTGCAGGCACGGCATGTATTTTTTCTTCTCTGTCAATTTGTAAATTACATGGAGGTCCAAAAGCTATCTGTATATTACCCCTCCCAGCAAGAAAAGGATGATCCAAAGCTTTATGCTGAAAATGTCAGAAGGTTAATGGCTCATGAGGTATATGTTTTTGTTCAATATCTGTCAATTGTTAATATCATGTTTGGTGTTAGAAATAAAAGATAACTTTTCCCCAATATGAGTTCCCTTGTTGATCATTTTCCTTTCCAGTATTCTTCTTAGTGAACATGCTCATAGCAAAATGCTACGTATCCGGTCTATTTATACTATGGTGCCTCATGATGATACTAAATTGACTGTAATAGAAGTCATTGAAGTTTTATGGGTGAATGAAAAATGTTGACAGCAGAGCAAACTCTTCTAAATTTTCTAAGAGAATAATAGAAAAGGTCAACAGTGAAAATGATCCTGGAGCTCTCAAAAAAATGATAAATTTCTTTTCACTCCATCCCCTTCTTTTGCTCCTCCTTCCTGTTCCAAGGGGAAAATGATCATCTGGTCTTATTTGTTGTTGGTGTTTTGCCTTGCAGGGTAATCTTATACTCTCAGATGTAGGATTGGCTGAGAAACGAGTTTATCATGCTGCTCTGAATGGTAATAATAGCCTAGCTACTGTTTTCCATCAGAAAGCCGATTGATAATTGCATGGCCTGGCTCTGAAAAGATGTCTAGTCCAAACTTGGGTTGTAGTGTTATTATTTAGTTTGAATATAAGAGATATAGTGGGTGATGATGATCTTAGTTCGTTAAAAAAACAAAGTATTTTGTGCTCTATGATACTGGGTGTAATTTTTGGCTTTTGCTTTATAAAATAATGATCCTTTCATAAAGTGTTTTGGGATTCCAGAGGATATCTTCCGCCAGCTGTTATCTTTCCTTTCCCGGTTCAGGCATACACCATTGACATCTGTTCTGTTAGCTATGTCCTTGAAACGTGATGTGTTTGTAAATCTGAAACATCTCTTTGGTTTTCCTGCAGGTTTATTGTGTCAACAGTAGTTCTGGTTCGCCGTCTGTAAATTGGTTGTATGTCCCTGTCATATAAGATTAAAATTTGTGCTGATAATTACACGCCTGGAAGAAGCATTCTTATTGTCAATACCACCTAAATGTATCCTTGTCCATATTGGTATTCCTTTGAGGGCAGTTTCAAAGCTGGGCTAGACTTTGACATTGCCTGATTAGGCAGTTATTAGCTTATAAAGATACAGAAAAGCTGATATTTTTTATCTCTAGGGAAGGTCATCCCACAGAAGTAGAACTTTTTACTCCTAAGCATTTTTTGTATTCTTTACAGGGAATAGACTAGTTTAGGTAGTGATCCTCCTTTCCGTTGGCTTCGAAATCCTTCAACTAATTTTCTGCCCCTTGGATCAGAAATCTTGGTGGACTAACATCTGCAAATATGATATATCAACGCTGAATTTATATCTTGATTATTGTCCGCAACATTTCTTTGATCAGAGATGCTACTTTCTCGCTCTGTCATTCTTGTATTGAATGGTGAACTGTAACGAAATGCTAAAAAAAAAGTACCCCGATTCTGACCCCGTTAGATTATTCAAGTCATTTAATCTCAGCTGAGGCTCTGAGGATGAGGTTTAAATCTTGATAGACCTTGCCTTCTAATTACCGAGCCAAGCCATATGGTGCTTTTATCGTCCTTCTCTTGTTGGCTTTTGGGCAATAAATAGAACGATATACAAACTCATGATTTTGTTTCAGAGAGATTCAAGATTTTGGATGGCGTTGCCTACAAAAAATTTAGGCAATTGAAAATTTATTCAGGAAAAAGAGGAGGGGGGGGGGGGGGCATATAGAAAAGGGATTTATATATATATATATATATATATATATAAAGGGTATCCAAGAACAAACTTCTACCAACTACTAAATTAAATGTATACTTTTTATATACTAGTAGTATCATTGAGTGAGGACAGTAAAGAAGCTCACGAGAACATCTTGGTTTCCCATATGCATTTTAGCCACTGGTCTTTCCTGGAACACTAAAGCCTGCAATTTAAAGGCGAAAAAAGCTTCTCATCCCATGATGTCTTGAAATCTTTTTCCATGACCAGGCTATTCATCTACCTAAGACAAACCTATATATGGACTTAATTAGATTCGGAACATTTAATAAACTTATACAAAATGATTCACCAATCAACAAGAAAAGCTACCTCATCACGAGCATTTATCCCCTTCAGAAGGGTATCATACTGAGCTCAATTATGAGATTGAGAATTACATCAAGAACGCAAGAGAAATTTTGAAATTACTATTAGTAAACACAGTTCATTCATGGGTTATCCTCCTCACCCTATCGTTCCTTCAATGACCGATTGTTGGAACGTCGCAACTCCCATGGCGGTAAACAGCCCTTTAGGGGAGACTGCAAAAATAATGAGGATGTTGATAACTGCTTCTGCCTTGATGAGATTGATGACAGACAACTGAAAGAACTTCGGAGCCTTCTCTTCTCATTATCACATTCTTGGTAGTTAGGATCATGTTGTACGGCGGAAATTTTCAGGGATTCAGGTAATATACAATTGAAGGTAGAACCTGAGCAGAAGAACAAGGGATTCAGGGATCTCATTCCGGTGTAACATGGCCTATGCAGTTGGGAACTAAAACAAGTGTCCCTTTTTACAGTAAATACAAGCGAATGGATCCTAATCATGACAGTGCTAGTTTTATATATATGAATTGCGATTGTCCATAACACAAAGGAAAGAATTAATTACTTGAATCAAAGTTATGAACATCTTGGCCAGAAATTTTGGTGTGGATGTAATAGTATGATCATAATGTGCTGAAGTCAAAAGAAGCCAGAAAAACTACCTAATTTTGCCAGTCTGTTGACCCACTTTGGTATCTTTTTCCCGGTAAGCTTATAGCATATGTCCTTGCAGAAATGGTTGCAGTTCTTGACAATCAAGTGATATGAATCACCATTGTAGCTTGCAGCTTGCCTCTCAATAAACTCCCTAACCTGTACAGGATCCAAGGATGTGGTTCCGATGAATATTGACTTTCTAAATTTAAAGCCGGGGCATTGCCGAGGTTCAACTTCAAAGACACCACTGGATGGATAGTCATGTGCTCCAAATGCATATTCTACTCCATGAACTGTGAAGAAGGAACAGGATTAGAAAATTGATACTGCAGTTTATGCAAAATGCAGAAACCTATAAGTAATACCAAACAGAAATAAAAATAAGAAATCGAAATTGATTATTACCTTCAACACCAGAATGAAATATGCCCAAGCCAGCCCAGTAGACATAGCCATTCATGGGTGTCAAATCATACACATTTAGATAAACTGGTGTTTTTCCAGGGCCATAACTAGAAGGCTTCACTTTTGGGAATAGGCAAAATCGAGGGGCAGATTTTCCTTTCAAACGGAAGGGTACTATTGACTTCCATCCTTTCCTTGATACCAGTGTCATGCTTCTTGCACTAGTAAGACAGAGTCAGAGAAAGCCTGAGAACATCTTGTGTATCTGAAATATGGGTCAAGAAAAGAAAAGAAGATGAAAAACAGTCCAGTGTCAATCATAAAAGACAGGTTTAGGAAGTATTTAACAAGAGAAATAAAAAAAAAAAAGAAAAAAGATAGAGATAGAGAGCAAAAGAACCATTCCCTCCTAAAGAAGAAAAAGAAGAAGACAAGTCAAGATAATCTCATTTTCCAAAGTGTCTTCTAAATTGTAAAAGGAATCTCAGCAATTCTATCAGATTTTGTTATCCATCTGTGCAGCAATCGAACGCATCACCAATGTTGCATCATCATTGACTTGATCAACAACCACTTGAGATAGAGGTTACAGCAATCAAAAAATAACTCCCCCTTAAAGTACAAGTAATTGCTTTTCACTCTCACTATACTTATGGCTTACTTCCAGCCCGTTAAACTCAGACTAGATCATGAAAATTTCACAACTTACAATTGAAACAATAAGAAAGATGACATCAAGCTCTTTATTGTTAATTTTAGAAGTTCAGTTGACCTAAAATTGGTCAACTAACCATTAGATGAATGTAAATAGACTATGTGTAGCCACCTAGATATTCAGCTAAACTTTTATGCATATCAATGTAGAAAAGTTGACCTGAATACATCCAAACAAACAAAAACACTTTAGGAATAAAGATACAAACTTTATTTAACTATCTCATAATAGTATCTATATGTAGGAAAAAAGAAATATGACACCAAACCCCTATAAGAAACAAAAATTTCTTATCCAAATAGAAAAACTAATGCTCATTCACAAAGCAAAGTGAATGTTAAACAAAAAGTGCAATCCAAATGCAGCCTTTTTCCTTTTCCCCTTCTTTTCCAAGTAGAGGGATAAGAAGATCACAGGCAATGGAGAATTAGTCAACGGAAGTATGAGTGGTTGGCCACTAATGTACTTTTATATAACACCTAATCAGAATATCCCAGACAAGCTCTCTGACTCAGTTGCTGCAAATCTGACAGCAAAAAGAACATATATAATATGACATATGAATTCCACTACTGGTTTTATGTATCAATTACTGACCATCGAAATTTAGGGAGTTGTTTGATTCAAGAGCTTCCAAGAATTTCAACATACAGTAGCAATTTTTTTTTTTTGTACTTTCCCTCGACTGTCTAGCCACTCTAATTTAACATTTCCAGTAACTCCACAGTTATACCATCTTTGGCAGAAGCTGGTAAATAGTCTACTCTGAATTTGTATTTCAAAAAGATTGTCAAGCAACACAGAAGAACAAATACAGAAGCATTTCAAGCTGAACAAACATTCCTCCAAAAAGATCAATTTTGTCATCCTCTTACCTTTCCTAGAGTATAATTTCCAGACTATCATTTCGTTTGCCATTAGAGGACATCTTTTGTGGTGGTTCAACAATTCCACAGCTTATTTTTAAATCCATTTGATTGCAGAAGTTCAAATCTATATATGTAGAGGCAGTCAACAAGCATTAAACAAGCTTGGAATAGTTATCTGTGCTTCAACCCCAGAACATGAAAATAAAGAAAAAGATAGAAGTTTCCAAATAAGGGCTCCCTTCCCCACCCACCTGATCGGGATTAGACAGGCTCGCAGATATATATGGAAATTAAAGCTCAAGTGACATATCCAAACTTGCAAGACTAAACATCTAAGCAACGATAATTGTAGGAATAATAAAGTGGACAAGAAACGTGCTAGTAGATAGAAGCTCAAATATGAATCATTGACTGCATTCTAGTGTGGTTGTGGTAGAACCAGAAACGTGCAAGCCCGAATATTCTGAGATGTGCGAGAGTTAATTGGAAAAAACTGTGAATATCAAAGAAAAAGTTAGAGGAACTGCATTTCCAAATATTGCTAAAAATTTGGACCTAAGTATCGACAGTATCAGAAAAGGGATGGTTCACGCGGAATTCTCCTCAAAACCCTTGTAATGAAAAGCTGCATTTATCATAACTAGTAATAGAAAGCTAATAATTCATCACCAAAAGATCCAAGATTTGCATTATTACCTAAAGTAATCATGAAAATAAACAAAGAATTAGCGAAAGTGGAAATTGCATTTTGTTTAGACTAGAAGCCTTTCAGATCTTGAGTCAAGTCGACATTTGAAGGGAAAAGAAGGAAAAGACAAAATTTTGAAACATTTCTAGCACATATAGATCAGACATGGAAAACAAAACACAGAGCACAAAAGTGCCGAAACCACTTCTTCAACCCATCAAAACCAAGATAACTGAAAATTAATATTAGAAAAAGAAAATGTAGTCCAGAAGACAGGAAAACTAAAGAATTAAGGGAAGAAGCAGCAGGAAATGCTACGCAGAGGGAGGACTCACAGAGTTAAAAGAAACAAACTTTCTTCAACTTCATTTGGAAAGATGAACAAGAACCCCTTTGTGGTGTTCCAAAGCAGGCACAGTGAGAGATATAGAGAGCAACTGGAAATGGGTTTATCAGTTGCGCATGAATTTATTAACACAAAATAAAGTCTTCTGACAAAAACCCAAATTAAAACACTGCAAAAATTCTTGAAACTACAAAGAAAAACTTGAGTTAAGTAGCAGCAAGCAACCAGTAAATTACTGGTAAAAAAAAAAAACTGAGAAAGGAAAATGAAGAGACACCAAGCTTTGGAAGTTATTAGAGGACTGACACAGGACAGTCTCCTCTCTCTTTCTCTCTCTGCTCTCTTTCTGCTTTTTATCTTTAATTTTATACTTCTCCTAGAATACATACAGACAGATAAATGAAATTTCCTTTTTCTTTTCTTCTTTGACTCCAAGTGCCCGGAGAATATTTTACTTTTGATTTTCATTTCCTTGCCAATTTTACTGCTGTGGATTGTGCATCTGAGAATAAGGCAATCACACTTACCAAAAAAGAAAAAAAAGGGCTGAAGAATAAGACAATCACTCATAAATAGTAGCATCTCCTTTCACCAGTCTCTCTTTTTTCCTCGAATCATCACATGATTGCAAAATGATGGAATCAAGATGGCAAGATATATAGGGTGTGATTTGATATAACATTTATCATCCAATTAGATATTATCATTTAATTATGTAAAATATATTTTTAAATTAAAATTTATTTTTTGTTTAAAAATGAAATTTTTTTTAAAATTTAAATTAAACCATTCATATAAGATGAGATGTATTAATTTTTTTGATTTTTAAATGAAAATGAACTCTATTTAACATATATATTTTACATATTGATGGATGGAGAATGGAATGAAAAATGTTATACCAATGACATTACTTTGAGTGTAACTTTGGAGATTTTCTTTTTTAAAGAAAATTAAACAAATCAGCATTAAGAAAATTTATTGAACTGAGATATATGGGTGTTCCTGAGAGTCATAAAGGCACTAGTTTTTTTTTTTTTTTCCAAGATGTATCCTTTCTCACATTGATGTACTTTTTTGTCCCATTTAAAAGAGGTGGCAAAAGCATTTATTACCCTCTTAAAATAAAATTAACACATTTTTTAAATTGTAATTGAACAAGCAAATAGTCCAATAAATTCTTAATGACTAGATCTTCTGTGTAAATTTAAACAACTCATGATCTACTTCCTATCGCATAAATGAGTTGAATTTAATGAAAAATCTACTAATTACTAAATATAGAATAATGTGAGGATGAAAAGTGAATTTCTCTTTATTCTAAAGTACTTATTTTTTATACCTTAAAGTAATTTTGATTAAATTTTCTTAAGTTGAAATTTATGTTACACTAAATGGTTTAGTGTTATTGAATAGTTTTGAAGTGAAGTTTGTATATAAAAAAAATTGATAATTGTGTTGATTTTTATTTCCTTCTCTCATTTGCCTTTTACTTTATGTGTAAAAGTCATAAAAGTTGTTTCAGAAAGACACCTTTGTTTTTGCCTTAAAAAAAGAAACTTTTAAAAGTTACTTTTAATTTTTACTACAATTTGAGATTAAAATGTATATTATGTTAATTTTAAGATATTCTAAGAATATTTGTGGCTTATATGTCCAGGTCTCCCACTGACTGGACTTGGCTCCCGTTTTAATTTCCCATTATCTTCTCATCCCTTCTCTTTTTCCACTGCTTTCTGAAAGGTTTTTTAAGTAATCAATCAAAGAAAAAAAAGTATTTAAAGAAAAAAAAAACAATATTTGCAAAAATATAAAATAGTATTTTAAAAAAATTCAATATTTGAAAAAAGATAAGTGTGTATATCTATTATTGAAAATAACAATATTTTATATCATAAAAAAATTGTGATAGAAATTCTTGAATAGTAGATTGATATTAATTCATTTCTAAAATATAAGTCGTTTTAAAGTATTTTCTTTATTGACAATATAAGTCGTTTTGTAATTATCATATTTTCAGATATTTTTTCTACTATTATCGTCTATTGATATACTTATTTATTTATTATAAATAAAGAAAAATGTGATTAAAAAGAAGTGAGAAAAATGATATTTTTGATATAATATAATTACATTTAAAACTCTTTAATCCATATAAAATAACGATTAATGTCTTATATCGTGAAATGAAAGTAACATGCAAATTTATGCAAAATTAACTAACGAAGTAAGAGTCAAACATTTTAAATCTAATCCGTAAGAACAACTCTACCAAAGAAAAGTCAACCGTGTATGCACGTTTGGATCACATCCAGCTCTTTCATGGAAGGAGACAGCTACTTCTGCCGGTTTTTGTTGTGTCATCATCACCTTCTTTGTTGTGACGAAACCCTGCAATTAGGGTCTCTTCACTTAAATACATCCTTTTCTATGCATGACTCATTTATTCTTCCCGACCCAAAATATAAATTAAACTTTTTTTAAAAAATGTAATTATATTAATTAATATATTTTAAATACTCTTAAAATTTAAATATTTCTCATTTAGAATGGTAATTTTTTTCCTTCTCAGTTGAACGGGACAGAGAGAAAAAAAAAAGGGTTAACGATATAATTAATAGATTGGACATGATAAAGTGAGAAGAAACACCATGGTGACTGAACTTGGTATAAAGCAGCAGATTCGTACTCAGCAAAATCTAGAAACCAGAATCAATAAAGTTTCAGTTCCCGTTAATCATTGTTCTATGGAGTGTTTTTTTTTTTCCCGCCAGGCATTTTTCTTCTCCACGTATAGTGTAAGTTGTTTCGTCTCTTAATATAAATAATTTTATAATTATTAATGAGTTATTTTTTCCATTCTTTTTCTTAGTTAATGTTCATATTTATTATTTACTTCATCTTAAAATATAAGTCATTTTACCTTCTTATATTTGTTTTTACAATACATATTTATTATATTTTTTTTACTCTTATTTCCTATTTAATATCTTTTTTTATTTATTGTAAAGAAATATAATTGTAGGTATAAAAAAAAAGAAGATAAAAGATTTTAAATATAAAAAAAATATATTCATTTTTTTTAATTCATTCGAAATGAAACAAAGAACTACTTAAGAAAGAGAAAGAATATTTGATTTTATATAAAATGCCTATATTAATTTACGTGAATTGATGCTTAATGTCTTATTTATATCATGGGTTTGAGGTAATATTGGCTAATACAAGTTGAATTTTGTGTTTGGAGAGCTTAGAGTTGAAAACCCGACTCTCCACTCACAGAAAATGAGATCAGATCAGATCAAATCAAATAATAAATGTTGGTTTCAGCATACCCATACTTGATGTTCTTGACCAACCAGACATAGGATATAAACAAGAAGAGAGAGCCTTCAAGTTATGGATAGAGGTCTAATATTGCCTTATCATCAAACATAGGATATAAACAAGAAGAGAGAGCCTCCAAGTTATGGACAGAGGTCTAATATTACCTTCTCATCATTGTTTGGTTCGGTTCCAACTTCCAGAAACAAGGAAATAAAATAAAATAAAAAATCAATAAAGATTGTCTAATCAAAAAAAGTGTCCAACGGTTGTAGATGTCATTTTCCAAGTAAATAAGTAATTACTTTGGCAAGAAGCTGTTCAAAGTGCTGAACACGGAAGGAGAAACTTATAGTAGTAACTTGGAAGTCTCAAACACCTTCCTCAAAAAGCTTCAAGAATGCTTTCCATCTTTATCACCTTTCAGTTATGCTACTAACATGATGATGATTATGTATAGTATACAGATTTTGATAAAGATCTCATTGCATTTACTTTATTTAGTGCAACTGGAATTGGAATACTTTAGAGGGCATTTTTCAACTATACATACCTATGCTCAATCAAGATGAATCTACATCTATTCTTTTTCGTAGCTTCACTGTTTGTGAATGCCATATCCCAAGCTGGCATATTTAACAGTTAAATGGCACCGAGAGAATTGAAATGATCCCATGCTTCCTGCATTAAAGTAACATTAATTTACTCAGAACTTCAACGAGAACCATGAACAGTTAGTTATATCAGACAAGAATATATTTCCCTCACTTCAAGAAAGAACATTAACAATATTTCGGGCCAAGAAAATTTCATGATAAGCCATTGAAGGTTCACATGTTATGTTATGGACAATGATGAATTGATTCTCCAATTCTTCCAGCAGACTTAAATGGACACAAAATTGTGCTTGCAGTGCCCTGAGCAAAGCAAGCCAATTCTTATTGCGTCAGCTGTAATACAAGGCAGAATGGTGCTTTGCTGAAACATAATAAGAACTAATTCTTCACCAAAGCAAAAATTCCAGCTAAGGCTGCTCCTTCAAGCCCACGACAATCAGATTATGATTTTCTCAAGTAAGTGATACTAGTGTTTTTAGGAACAGAAGTAAGATCAAACTAACGAACATCCTTCTCGTTTCTGGACAGCATTAACTGATTATGACAGTATGTTATCTATTTCAATCTTGATACACAAATAAAATAAGGAAATTGACATATTTTTAGTCATAACTGGGATGAGCTGTAGTTCTGCTTATTTTCGTATGCATACCTGCAGAATGTCAAATACTTTCTCAGCCATGTATTTTTGGTGAGTTGCGGCACCCTTTTGTTGTAGCTTATCGGGATGTAAGCAAAGCAAGGCTTTCTGATAAGCTCTCCTCACAGCACTTCCATCAATTATATCAACCAGAGGCACAGGCTTCCATCCACTCTCATTCCAAAGAACCTTGCAGATACAAGAAGAACAAAGGGATAAATTAGCATTAGATATTTGAGGAATGAAATCTTTTTTTTTTCTCTGGGTTCATATAAAACAGGAATATAGTTTTTAGTGCTTTTGCTTCCAAGCAAAAAAAATTTCTAAATAAATGAATCATGGTGTTATAATAATTTCTTAGAGATTGAGTGAAAGTAATTCAACATAAAATGTGCATGCCATAGATCAAGTCTTTGAAAATCAACTGGTTATTTTAGGATTTTAGTATTCAACACAAAAGGATCAAGGAAACTGTGGTTTTGTAGGACATCTTTTCAGGCATAGAGCCTAAAACTGCTCAGATATTAAAAACCATCAAACTAGATTTGATTTTATATGGTAGAGACATCAATGAAATAGGCACATGATCTTGTGCAGCTTAAATTTCCAGTATTAAGATAGGCTTAGAGTTTTTTGTCTTAAAAGGACACGAGAGATCTTACTAATTGTAAGGTCGACAGCAACGAGCGGATATTTCCTTTCCTTCCGTTTGACCACTGTTGAATTTTAACATCTAAACCCTGCCAAAGAAGTTCAACAATATCAAAATTGGAAATTACACAAACATACAAAAGAACATTATGTTGAAGAATTATTACTTTGATGTTTTCAGAATTTCCTGAATCTTTGTCAAGATCTAGAGGCAGTTCTTCCACCTGTTGCAATTGAAAAAATAAAAACTTAAAAATAGAGTTAAATCATTCTTCCATAAGCCAATGTAGAGCAGGGATGTGCTAGTTCGTGGTATTATTGTGGCCTCATGACATAAACATAAGGCAAATGGAATGACAATGGCATTACTCTGTAGAAGTAGAACAAACTACTGGCTTACTTAAGATAATTCTTTTAGCAACTCTTCCCATAAAGAGATATCTAAATATTAGAGAATGAAAATTTCACATACCAGGAAATGTCCTGGAAAAGTTTCATCTCTATTTTCAACTTTAGAGCCATGATGGTTGGGAAGGACATCTGAGAAAACCAGAAGCATCTCTAATAAATATTACACGTTTGAATACAGTGTAACGGAGAGACAAGATGACAAGATAAAATAACACATTTGACAGGCAGTATAACATAGATAACTAACCAGAAAAAATTTTAGCATTCCCGTCCTTGGTAAATAGTGCACTAGCTTTATGAACTGAACTCTGTGAGTGAGCACCTTGTTTGACTTTATCTGCTTTAGTGATATCATCCTTCTGAGAGATAAGTACATCAGCTAAGCGAATATTGGGGAAAGTTTGGTATCATTAAAGAATAAGATGTTCAGAGTATCAGCAACAAAAATAGTTATGAAGTACCCTGCAGGAAGCATCTGAAGTATTTTTTGTGTTGGATGCATGAACTTTCTCTTCTATCCTGGTGGCATTTCTGATTTCATTTTGTGTCCCACTGATGTCTATGTTTTTCGGCCTAGAGCTCTGACTTGGGATCACAGAGTTTGTCCCGGATTTGGTCAAAGTTTCTTGGTTGAAGATCTTTACAAATTCTCTGACTTTTCCTTCAGCTGCACTTTTACCCAAGGCATTTCTTGACATTGTGGTTGAACCTTGCAAGCTAGGATCAGTCCTTTTTGTTTTATTGGAGTTGCTTCCTTCCGGATTTGTTTTCTTCACACTACTACTAACTCTGGAATCTTCAGGAGCTGCAGTTGAAATTTTGACCTTGTTTTCTTCTCCATCAATTGCATTGCCTAAACATGTAGAGTTGGTATTACTCTAAGATATCGCACAGGTAAATCAGATGCTTCATACATTTAGTCATTTACACATGTACCTTGTTTTTCTCTTTCATCATTGAAGAGTGCACTCAAAGGATTATGCTTTGGCTTCTGAGCTTGCTCTTCCTTTGTATAAATTCTTTTCTCGGTTTTCTCACATGAATCTACCTCATGCTCGGAATGAGACTTTTCTTCCATTCTTGTTTTTGATATAGCCTCTTCATTTGGAGGGGGATGTTCAGTACTTTTTTGGTTCCCTGATTCTGATATTCCTAAATCTTTCTCCTTGACCATATTGTTAGATTTCATCTTAATTCCTTTGCTTCTTTCTTCCTGCTCATCATATTTTAATGAGGAGGAAACAGAATCTACATTTACAGCAATAATTTTTTCTTCCACTTCCGTTGAGTCCCTAGAAGTACTGTCACAGTGAATTCTTATATTAGAACTTGAGCACCTCTCCAATTTGCTCTTGGATTTAGATCTCCATTTGTTACTCCCCACAAGTGGCATCAATAATGGCACTCCTTTGCCAGCCCATTTGTAGATAGAGAAATGAAATTGGAAACCATTCGTTGATGCCTCCACATTTTCTGAGTGACTTCTTAACATTTCTCCTCTATCTTTTTCATCAGATTTTTTTAGGCATGTTAACTGATCATTGACACTAGAAACCTTATTTGATATGGGACTTTGATGATACAATGGTTGATCCTTTATTGTCTCTTCAGGTAACTCCATCGTTTGACTTGAAAATCTTGATAGAGAAACACTTGAAGTGTGTGAATGGCTTACCCCGTTTGCAATCCCATCTTTGCTCTTGTAGAGACTACGATTTGCAGAAGCAAACGCAGGAAAATCCACTGCTTTTGTCGATTTTGCAGGAAGGCTATGACATTTATGAATACTCAAGTCAGCACTAAGATTATTATTTAACAAGAAGGAATTGAATAAAAAACAGCTCCTAACATTATAGTTCTTAGATAAGTTTTGTGCAAAAATAAACATATAAATGCATACAGATGAGATATTCAAGAAGTATTTAAGTTACAAATCCCACCTTGACAACAGAAGAGAATATAGTAGATCAACATGTCAAGTCAAGAACAATCAAACATGAATATAAGTGAAGTGCAATTCATAAGATGTTGCAAATAATAGGCCAAAAATTTGCGAATGGACTTAGGCATGTCTATTGTATATTCAGTGTTAGGCACATCTTCATTCAATTCTGGAGAAAGTTTGAGACGAAAAAACAGAAAGGGAAACGAGGTACCTAAATTGAGCAGGAAAGGAGGGGCTGAGAGGCTCGGCTTTTGGTGGCAAGGGCCTGGCAGGACTCAAAATCCGAGAACCTGGGCTTGAACCAAAAACATCCCTACTCATCATCCTCGGTGAACTATATGATCTGGAGTCATCGAACTTGAATATATCGTCAAAGAAATTATCATTGTGATAGGATCTTCTGCTGATAATTTCTTCTCCAAAAACTGGTTTCTCATCGAATCCAGACCTGGTTTTTTCTTGCAAAACTGAATCCTGATCAGACTCCAGAGATTCACCGAAACTATATCTCATTTTCATTTCCTGCATCGAAAAACGCCTCGGCGGACCACCAAAGACATCACTGAAATCCAAGTCTGATTCCTCGTTTGTCGATTTTGGGGAGTTTCCGTATTGTCTATGAGGACTATATCCCAACAGAACATCTTCTCTTCGATAAAAACTCTCCATCTCAGAAAGAAGTATTTATTTAAAATATAAAAATTTGGCGGGAAATTATCTGTAACTCTTTCAAATCCAAGATTTAGGATTCCGCCATACCATGCATCATTCTAACTGCAAATCAGGAATTAAATGCAGGATGTAAAGAAACGAAATTGAAGAATATAATTTCTTGATAATGAACTAACTAGACTACATGCAAGTTTTTCAGTTCTTGAAACAATTAGAAGAAAATGTGTGGTTTTAATGGATGGAAAACCACTACATGAATGACAGTTCTGATAATGATACCCAATACCCATTGTTGTCAAGAAGAAATTAGGGGGAAAGAAGACAGAAGAGAGTGGGGTAAATGGGAGATAATTGGGAAACTGAAACCACAAATAAGGATAAAGGGAGAGCTGTGTAGGTTGGCAAGAAAAAGGGCGATTGTGGATAAGAAAAGGAAATAATATTCAGACGACAAATCAGAAGATTGATGGAATAATTGGCCAATGTAATGTCTGCCGAGTTTAAGTGGTTTTTTTTGGATTTATATTTAATTTCTAATGGCGCCTGTTCTCCGCAAATTTTTGTAATTGATTCCAGGAACGGTCCAATTGTGAAGGACCACTTGTCAAAACATGTGACGGAAGTTAAGAATTCCATAATTTTCTATATTGTCCCCTTGTATATGCAAAATAGAAACTACCCCACTCCCCTAACCCCCGCTCCAAAGATAAACAATCCCCACACATGGATCAACCTAAACCTACTTTCTTAGTTACACTCAATTTTAAATAATATGGCTTATCATAAAATATGCAAGACTTTTCAAATGTTTTTTCTCCGTACTAGTAATATAAATCTAAATTTGATTCTGAATCATATCTGTATAATCTAACTGCCATTTAAACCCTAACTCTGATAATAATTTATTTTGATAGTTGAGAAATTAAAATCTAATACATAAAAATTTTAGGTCTAAAACCCAGCAAAAACCAAAAATCCCCACCACCCATGACTAAAGAATATTAGCCATAGCCCTTTTTTTTTTCCCCCATAAAAGAGGTAGACCAAGCAATAACTTTGAACCTAATTAGTAAACTGAGTTATTATTTCCTACTTCTATGAGAAATGATAAAATCATAAAAGCACTTGAACCTGAAGCAAAAAAGTGGGATGGGTTGGTTTGGTCAATCAGTCTGGTGTGCTGGGCCGTGGGTTACACAGGCGCCCACGGCACCTATAACTGCCTAACTGGTCTGTGGATTGTGTGGTCCTGGTCCCATGGTTAGATCGTGGACAAAACTTGAAACCTTTGCCCAACGGAACATCCCGTCCTAGTCTGGAGCCGTCGTGTCATGTCTAAACCGAACGAGTGGAAAGACTAGAACAATGAATCATTCAAGCACCTGTCTCATTCAAAAGTTGTACTTGATCAAATATAAAAATTCATGTATATTGGCAGGTCAGAAAAAGGTCCTTACAGAAATGTCCTTCCAAGGAGAATTTTGGAAGATAAATGTTATCAGAATTTGTATAGCTGACGAACTATAATATGGTCATAATCATTCTATACTATTAACAAAAGTTGATCTTCAGCATGACTATATATGACTTAGAAAAAATGGGATCGATGAACAGTGTGACTGAGGGTGCTTTGCTGCTCTTTCTCTCGATGATGGTCTTCTGCTAGACATACTCCTGTTATGCAATTTAAACATTGTGACCATTTGAACCCAGCAGTTTGTCTTCCTCACCTGGCATGTCACTCATGGAGAGCTGAATATTGGATTTGGAAGTCATTTTATTCCACTCATTTTCCACCCGAAAGAATACCCACTGGAAACGACGTACTATCTCTAGAGCAGTTATTGCAAACACGCTGAGGTAATTATGGCGAAGATGGGCAGATAGCTTGTATGTCCATGTGCATCTCAGGATCAGATTGCTTCCAATTACCCAGAAGTAAACCTGGAGATGACAGAAAAATATAAGTTTTGAACATGAAATTAAATACCTAGTCCATGTTTTCAAGGGAAAGAACGGAGTAAGTTGTTCTATCAATGGAAGAAAACAGCTTCAATGTCACAGGTCTATAGGCCTTACCCATTTCCGTCCATAAAAGAGGTGAGAAAAGAAATGTGGTTTGTTGAATTTGAAAATCCGAGTGAAACAGCTGCGAGAGAATTAAAAAGAGTCAGTACTGAAGTGATTCACTGGCTAAAGAAATTTAGGAGTCTGCTCTGGATAGCCCTTGAATTATAAAGTAACTTTGATATATTGATATCTAGTTCCTGCAATGTTTTTGCTCTAAACATACAAAAGGGGCAAATCCAGAAGACCATACATGAAGTTCATGAGACATGCAATTTGCCAGATGAAACTCATGCATACATATGCTCTAGATTCTTAATTTCGGAAGTTAATATACACAAGGTAAAAAAACATTAAACTGATACACTGATTCATGACTGATGAGGCAAAAGTTAACAGAAAGAAACCATATTCCTGCATACCTCAAGTCCCAATCTCGTGTCACATCCCAATAGAATGAGTACAGAGAGTTCAAAACGCTAGAAAGAAGCCATAGAGGTCGATAAACACTGAGCCACTTATCCGGAAAGATATGGTACTTGAGGGCCGAAAGAAAAATGACGGGTACAGCCGTTGAATATTTTAAAGCTGAAACCATGAGGAAACAAAGTTATGACATGACACAATAAGGTCAAATATTTATAATTTAGAGCCGAAAGAACTTATTGAAATGAAATGGAATTACAATAACTGCACTCTGTCTAATGCAATATTGAAAATGACTTTTTTTCCCTCTTTTCTTTCTTTTTCTGTAGGGACAAGGAAATGAGATGGGTTAGGGGTTTGAGTCAGAGCCTAAAACTTGAAGTAAAAGCAATATGTATCATAAAATAATAATTACTCAAACAAGCATAAAGTACCACTTTGAAAATAATGTAAAACAAAGCTGAATAAATACTTGGGAAATGATACAACAATCAAAGGAATTTACCATTCAACAAGGATGTCTTTTCCTTAGTATCCTTATATTGCCGAAGACATTGAAAGAGACGAAACAGATAAGGCAGAACAAGAACAATAGGAATTGCAATAGAATGACTGCCACAAACAGAATCAGCTTCAAACCATGCAATTGTTGCAACCTACATAAATGACATACTATCCTCAGAAATGAGTAGGAATAGAACATAGAGATTGTACATTCCAAATAAAAGGTCCAAGTCTGAAATTCAGATGCAATCAAGCAGCAACAGTAACGTAAATTTGGTTTTAGATTGTTTCTCATATCATAAAATACATGGTAAAGAAACAAAATAGAACCTAGCAACATTGATGAAACAAGGGATTACAGGATGCTGTTGCTGAGAATTTCAAGGACGAAGAATTTTTCAAAAATTTCTCTTTCACAAAGAAATGAAAACAAAAAGAACGTGTTCCTGATTGTAACATCTAGTATAACTTTAGTTTCAATTTAACAATAGTAAGTTCCTCCATAACTTAAAATAAAAGAATCATTTAAAACCAAACCATACTGATCTTACAATTGATCTCCCATTCCAAAAATAATTCTTTCTCCACATAGAAAATGTGTACACATGCATGCACTAGAGAGAATTTGTAAGGATTGATCAAATTAACAGCTACTTGTAAGAATGAGTGCATAAAAGGGAAGAATGATGAAGAGAAAAAAGGTATAAACTGACCTGTCGATGAACCATCCGACATACTGATCTCTCCAGATCTGAAAATACCTGCACAAAACTACAAGTCAGGAAGCAGCCCATGCTAAGTCACAATTTACTAATTTATTAAGAAGTAGCCAGAATCCTAATTGTGATGGTAGATAAAATTGAGAGCCTTGGGAAGATTCTGTGAAACACATAACAGAATTCAAGAAAATATATGCAAGGATATTCTAATACCAGGACCTTTCAGGTGGGTGTCCATAAAATTTTTGAGAAAAAAAGTTTTCATACAGTTTGTGGAAACTGATTTAACATCTTGCAATAACCGCAGACACATAATCTTCCTATACTTTGTAGTTTGCTTGGCTCTCTAAGAAGAACATCAGCATATCTTCATTTCTTTAACACATTATGAATTTTCTTCAGGAAACAACAAACCTAATAACCCTAGAAAAAAAAAAATCATAGCACTTAACTACTGTCTTCTTAGAGTATGTATTCAGTTCGAGTCATAAATTTTGGTCAAAATTAGTGCCTTTCAACTTTGCTGTTCAAATCAAGAATTAACAAAGTTAAATGCATACCTTAGACATCGAGGTTAATATATCTGCCAAGAAAAAGTCAGCAAATGATATTGCCTGTATGCCAAAAACCAAATTAAGAGTAAGTCAAGTTGAAACATCAAGATAATTATGTTGAACTGTAAAATCTGAGTATACTACACCTAAGTCATTGTGCCTTGAGAAAGTTTCAAATAGTCATGATTGTAAAAATTAAATTAGCCATAAATATTCATGAATACAAAGAGTAAATTAATTCCACTGGAGTCTCACGGAGGCACCAAATTGTATTCCAAGGACTGCAATTGCCTGTAAAGAAAATCCACCCACTGCTAATGACATCTAGTTCTTTTCTTTTCTGTTCCATCAAAACAATAACTAAACATCTAGTTTGCAAATATGTAGAAAACGAAAACATGGTAACTCACCAAACATTGACTTCCTTTACAGTATCTAAAACATGTTTCTGGTTGGCACACTATTAGAACAATCAATTTCTTGAGCCAATCTCAAGCTGGTACAGCATTTTTATTTTTTCCCATCTTTTATTAACATCACCAAAAAATCAGTATCTTGAGACAATCTCAAGTTAGGAGAGCATTTTTCTTTTTCCTGTCTTCTATTAACACCACCAAAACAAACTCAAAATATGAGAGTGGGAAACCAGCAACTTACCTGCAAAGGAAAAACAATCCTCCAAAGAGTCCTCAAAAGGAAATAGCGGGATGACAAGAAGAATATATCAAAAGGAAAAATGAAAGCCATTGCAATAGCAGTATACAAGAGCACCTGCATTAACATATGTATATTTTTCAGAAAGAATAAATAATAAAATTGGCATAAGCAGGTCAAAGACCATTCTATACATCCAAAAAACAAATTTTGAGAGAAGAAGCATCTATTACACAGGTTGGAAAGCAGCTAATGACACTTCTCCATGAGAATAAAGATACAGATATGAGGTCATGCTAGTTGGGACAATGATTGTCATCCATGTGGCACACTGCAAACACAAAAAGAATACAAACATTCAATATGAGCACTTCATTTAAATTGGTCATTGATCCCCAAAAAAGTCTGTTTGACCAAACAATAGTTAAAACTAAAACTTGTCAAGTAAATTGTAACTAAACTCTATACTTACGGTAGAAAATCAACATTTTAGAAAATGATCTTTTTATTCTGAAGTAAATAGCTTCATTAACAGACTTTTAGCAATAGGTTCAGGATTGATGAGCAACAATGTATAAGAAAAAAAATCTTTACCTTCCATATTTCTCTGTGGGTAAGATGATTCTGATCAAGGTCAAATATTTTAGCATAATTGACACTACCTTGTGCAAAAACCCATAGATTCACTCCCCAAAGCCAAACTGCCATAGTCTGAATAAGCAAGTGTAAAAAGGGCATCCATCAATATAAGGGAACACAGATATTAAAATTTGAAACAGCTCAGGTAAAAAGCTCGACTAACCAC
Source organism: Echites panduratus (assembly GCA_035221335.1). Lineage (NCBI taxonomy): Eukaryota > Viridiplantae > Streptophyta > Magnoliopsida > Gentianales > Apocynaceae > Echites > Echites panduratus. The sequence goes on from JAWZTD010000004.1 coordinate 8,722,213, forward strand.
AAGTAGAAGAGGGTTATAATACAGAAAAGCCTCATATAAAAACAAATCCCGCAGGTCTACACTCATTCTCATCACTGAATCCCATCCAATCTACATCAGATCAATGAATCCATCATTAGCTAACACTGGACAAAATCACATGATTTCTTTAAATGCTGGAATCATTCTAAGAAACATGAAAAGATCTATTGAAGGGTAACACCCAAAATACCAAAGCCAAGCTTACCTTACAACATGTGAAACCCCAGATGAAAAACAATAATACCTGAAACCAGCCTTTGTTAGACGCTTAGAAGGATACCCAAATGGAGTAAAAGACTAATACTAAGTCACTAAAATTCAAAACAGACAACAACAAACTCAATGGAAATAATACAACCAACACGTAATAACTAATAAGATGATTTCAAAATTGTGAAGGTAACTAGAGAAACAACATGTTAAATTCTCTTTTTTAGTGTAGAATCCATTCAGAATTTCTGGGTAAACTCTTACAACCACCCTTTACTCAGAACTAGAAAACACCAAAACTGATAAAGGACTTCAAACCAAACCACTGCACTCATAAGAAGCTGAAACCTTCAAGGACTCTTTGACCTTAGCTAAGCTTCTCATACTCTCATCTTACCACAATTGATTATTACAATCTTTAAGGCCAACTGCTTAATTAAGATACTGAAAGAGAAGAAATGTTTACTCTCAAGTACCTTGAATCTCCATAGCAAAATAGGAGAGGGTAATATTGCTGTTGTACTCAATGGTGTAGTCACACCCTTCATTTCATTGGACTCTAAAAGCAAGGTCTCTCCTTCAGCACTTGTTACTGCCTCAGGGGCACCTGTATGTCAATAGATTTCTCTTAATCATGTAGTAATGTGTATTGGTTAAGAAAGCTTGTAATAGAATAAATTCAGTAATGAAACACTCTCTTACCAAGATCAAAAACAACTGGTCGGCTGCCGGACTTCCTTAAATGAGGACTGTTGGAAGCAGATACAGGACCTCCAAACATAGATGGAGGCAGCAGAGAAAAGTGTTTACTAAGTCACTGTGTATTTACTACCTGAAACCAGAAGGATATATGACATTTCTTGAGCATTGAGACAAATGAAAGATCATATAGACAGATTAGAGATGCCAAAGGCAACATTTTGATTTGCATCATCAACAAACATAGTTAAGAATTGTTTTTGGCAATGGAAATATATTCTGCTGCTTGAATATTATACTTGCTTCTTCGACTTAAAAAGGAAAAAAAGGCTAGATTTAAATAAAACTGTGAAAATGTACACAAACATTATAGGATTCTATTTTATATTTCAACTGGATGGACTCATCATTACACATGGAGACACAATGCAGAATTTAAATTCCACTATTCAAGCAAAGCTAAGATACTCTCGGGATAAATCCATCTGAAAAATGACACCCATAAGAACAATGGGGGGAAAAGCCTAGTCTTTTGCAGTGGGTTATAAATAAGAACTGTATGGTAGGAGATTAAATAGTTCATCGCAATGTTCTATTTTTACTCTAATCCAGCCACTCGAGAATGTCAACCATGGGCTCTAGAAATTTCCTTCTTACTGAAAACAGTATGTAGATTTTAAAAATGTCTCGCTAGGAACTCAGAACTGACTTCTAACCACGAAACCCTTTTTTACAGACATCTATTTACTAATCTAGTTGCCTTCACATCCGACCAATAGATGCATGACATACTAAGAAGAAAATGAGAAATTAGCCTGCAACTCAGGAAAGATCAAAACATAATAACATCCATAGTAACAATTTCCAACGAAGATCAAAAGACGGAGTTAACAACGCAAAGATGTAAATAGTATGAAACAAAATCTGCATACAAGTGCGACAAAATATCTTCACCTGAATCCGAGAATGTCAGTAATCCGAAGAACTTTTACGGTGATTTCTTCATCTGGAGAGACGCAAAGGATGAACAGATCATGGGAAAGGTGGAGAGAGGGAAGAAGGCAAGATCCAATTTTTGTTGAACAGAATAGAGACGCTTGGCAATGAAGGAAAGGAATGAGACAGTTTGTATGGTGAGTCAGTCTCACGCGAGGGCAGACAAGGGAAATTTGGGGCGTGTTCGAAGAATTTCCGGTCACTGAATTTTCTTCTTATAGATTTGGATGGGTTTCCCAATTCAAAATTTTTTCAAAGTGAAATATTTTTTAAGGGAAAAAAACTTGAACTCAAAAGTGAAATTTTAAAATTTTAAAATACTTTAAACATCTCTTTTAAATTTATTCAAAATTACAATTAAAATTTTTATAAAATATTAATTATATTTAAAGTTGATAATATTCAAAACTTAATTAATATTAACTTAAATACTAGATATAAATCTAGAAAAGGTTAATTTAACAAAAAATATATAAAAATATCAAAATTATTCTGAAATCATATATATTTTTAATAAGAATAGTAGGAATAGGGTTGTACAATTGTATATAAAATTAAGAAACAGATGTAACTTTAAAGAAATTACTAAATTATCTTTGTTTTGTGCCCCTAAGAAAACTATAAACATGAGTTCTTGACATAAATCTAAATTAAAATTTTGATTATGATATAGAAGTAATTATTTAATACTTATATTTAATAATAGAAATAATTTAACCATACAATTTTGAATTAAATTATGAAACTAATAAGAGTTTAAAGTTGACCCATTGAATATGAGTTCTCATAATATTATATAGAGCTTTGGTTAGCCCATTTTATAAGTTTAAATAGTTACGAGGCAGATTTAAATTCAATTAGAATAGTTGATTTACTATGCACAATATATCACTCGTAATATTTTTTTTTTTAAGAAATAAATGGCTGTGTGTAATTTGAAAAGTTTTGGGGAGGCTCAATCCCACAATTCTAATTTTCCGGATGCAATGGCGAATCTCCTTATTCGTTAACTCTCTGTGCCCTTGTAGTTGAAGGGCCACTCTCTGTGCCATTGAAGGGCGAGCTACGGTTCCACGCTGCTTCTTGTGAGTCCCCGGTACAAATTCTTTCAATCCTATTCGCGCACCTTCTGGAGATGTAGTAGCCGGACTAAATTTCAAGAAATGGGTGTTTGTAGCAATATGATATTGGAAGGTGCTATTGGATTATACAGATTTTATAGCTCAAAACCGAAAGTGGATTTAAAGAAGTTAAGACCAATGATTCTGAAGAGAATTGAAGAACGGGCCAAGGAATATCCAGTCACTGAAATGGTTCCTGTTGCCCGTGAGGTCCTCCAGGCTCGAAGAAACCTGTACCAAGGCGTCTCCATTCTTTTAAATCGCTTTCCCGTAATGTCTTGCAGGTGATTTTGACCCTAACTTTTATAGGTTTTCCGTGTGGCAGTACCATTTGTTGTCTATTAGTAGAAATAGGTTTAAAAAGATGATAATTAACTGTAAAGTTTCCATTTTTAAGCCTAAGCTGCAAATTGAAGAAGGTTTTCCGTGTGGCAGTACCATTTGTTGTCTATTAGTAGAAATAGGTTTAAAAAGATGATAATTAACTGTAAAGTTTCCATTTTTAAGCCTAAGCTGCAAATTGAAGAAGGTTTTCCGTGTGGCAGTACCATTTGTTGTCTATTAGTAGAAATAGGTTTAAAAAGATGATAATTAACTGTAAAGT
>JAWZTD010000004.1:8726053-8736581 GCA_035221335.1 Echites panduratus
CCCCCCCCCCCCCCCCCCCCCCCCCCGCCCCCACAAAAGGAAATAATATGGCAACAATAAGAGGACCATGTAAGTTATTGCTCTCAACCTCACCAAAAAAGGGATCAAAGTTTGTACTTTTTTCTGACCCAGAAGCAAGTTAATTTGGCAGGCAGTTTTTAAATCTTTCAATCCCTATGCAGGTACTGTCCTGAAGTATATATTGGTGATAGTGGTCATCTCATTCGAACATGTGGTGGTTATAGGCGTCTCCAAAAGACTCATGTTCATGAGTGGACTGAGGGGAGCTTGACTGACCTACTAGTCCCTGTAGAGGCATATCATCTACATAAAATGTTCCAGAATGAAATTAAACACAATGAAAGATTTGATTATGATCGTATTCCAGCAGTTATTGAGTTATGCATGCAGGCAGGGGTTGATCCCAGTGATCAAACTATACACTCAAGCAGTTCTGATCCATATGGTGTTGATGATGTGGTTGCTTGCTCTCAGTCTCTATCAGATCAAGGTGTGAGGATGGTAGCAATTACAACTTTAAAGGCGTGGGAGAAACTTAGATCTGGAGTCCAGAAATTGTTGTTGGTTTATCCTGCAAAAGTGTGCAAAGACTGTTCAGAAGTTCATGTGGGACCATCTGGGCACAAGGCTCGCCTTTGTGGGGTATTTAAGTATCAAAGGTGGAATGGGACTCACTTCTGGAAGAAGGCAGATGTTGATGATTTGGTCCCTCCAAAAATAGTATGGTACCGACGCCCTCAAGATCCTCCAATACTCAAGGATGAAGGACGGAACTATTATGGTCATGCTCCAGCTGTGGTGGATCTGTGCACAAAAGCAGGTGCAATTGCACCATCAAAATACTATTGTTTGATGAAGGTAGATGGATTATCAGCCCCTGTTTAATTTATGCTGGTTTTGTGCAAGACTCGCACTCTTGGTGAAGTTGCACTTTTCAGAGCTTATCCGACACTTCCCATTCTGGAGTTGTCCATTTTCTGCTTTGGTTCAGAAACTGATCAACTTGACATCGCTTGACTGGGGATTATTCTGGTATGTTGCAATCTTGAGTGCCTTGTAAATAGAAACTTGAATTGGGAAATCATACATTGGAAATCCTATCAATAGTGTGCTGTACAAATTTATGTCATGATTTGTGATTGGTTGTGATAACCTGTTTTATTATATGAGGAGTGCAGAGTCGTTATGATCTCTTCTTAGAACAATTTCTGCCATGCATATTCATGAAAACATTGATATGGTCAGGAATATGTCAGTTATTACTCAATTGTTTCTTGCTTTCTAGCCTCTAGAAGAATTACGACAGTATCTATTTTTATTATTAGATATTACGGTTTGACGACTGGCAGGCAAGAGAAAATCTTTGACGTTGCTGTGTATTCTTAGTTTCTTTTCTAACCATAGAATTTCTAGTTGTTGAACTATAAAGTTTAACAGATTATGATACTAGTAGGCTTAATCTGTTCAATCTTGTGTAGATATAGAATTCCTAATATTTTGCATTGCGCAAGCATTTGCTTGAAGAGGAAACTGAAAGTAAGCAAGAGGAAATTGGACTGTGGGTGATACCAAGAATCAATAAGTTTTTCACGGATTGAGCAATGTAGAAAAATACTTCTAGGCAATAGTTAATACTAGTTGAGGACTACGTTGTGTATCCTTGCTTCATTTTGGCCATAGTAATAGCAAAAAAAATAACCACCTTATACTTGTTAGCTTGAGAAAACTGTTTTACAATACAGAAATTCAGTATAAGTTCAAAATTATTGATGACATAGATCCATGAAAATACTTATGCAATTTGTAAGGTGTTCGTGAAGTTACTACATTATAATTATAGCCATTCATGTTGAGGTCTGAGGATCATTGATGGTCAAGAAAGTATGTATACCACCTTTGAAAAGGAAGATGCCGCATTTACATTAGCAGTTAACTTAATTGTGGTTTGTTGATTACCTGCAGGGCCTGAGTTCGGGGTTTCCGCTTCAGTTGCGCGCACTTGCAGTCTTTTACAAGGATGATTTGTCAGAATATGCAATGTGAGGGAGCATGGTTACTCTGCAAAACTTGTGGTGCAAGAGTGTCACTTTAAGCTCTTAAGAATGTACTACAACATTTTGAACCCTCGAGGTTTCTTCACACCTTTCCATTGAAAGTTTCAGTTGGTTGAAAAATTACTTGGCATGCTTTTGGCAGACCTAAGTTAATTATCCTGTATTTGTATAGTTATTTGTCTCGTAAAAACTCTACACATTTGAGGGGAAAGCCTACAAAATTTCTTGACTTTTATTCATGAATATATGCATGTATTCAATTAGTGGTACAATTTCAATGGACTTCCAGCTTGGAGATTCAACGGTATAAATTCTGTCCCTGAAAATGAAGCTTTGCTTTTCCTAGTTGAGATATATTGTCCACTTTATGGCTGCTTATAGCCAGTATTAATTGATACAGGCAATCCTACAGCTATTTTAGAATCTCATTGTTAGACCTTTCACGTTTTCGTTATTCAAAACAGAGCACCAAAAAGAAAAGATCAAAAATAAAGATAAACTCCACAAACTTAACATTATGGCATAAAAAATTAAATAAAATAACTATTACAAAATGATTCCCCAGGGTTAATACTCTTGCATTTAGTTATAGGTTGTTTACCGTCATTTTTCTTGTCATTGGCCACTATAATTTTTTATGATTCTATCCAATATTATTCTTATAAAATCTTTTTCCTTAATGTTCTTTAATATGGGCATTCGAGGCAAAAGAACTTTTTTTTTTTTAATATTTATAAAATGATTATAAATGACTTATATTCATGATTTATGTCACTTGAAACTCATCTCACGATCCTATTATGTAGGCATGTTTCAAACTAACCATTCATGAATGCAGTTCATATGAGCACCTTTACGTGTTATGCGTGGCTCCTTCTCTCTCTCTCTCTGGAAGAAACGCATTAAGTTGAATATTCGCAGGGGAATCAAGATGGAAATTGAATACCAAAGCTTGTATCAACTTGAAAATGAGAGTAGCAGTAGAGATATTAACCGGAAAATTATTCTATATCGATGTAGAAGATGATGCCACGGTTGCAGACTTGAAAAGGGAGATCGGAGAACAGGAAAAGCTTCCTTCCGATCAACTCATTTTGGTGTTTCACGGCAATGACACGAGTCCTTTGGTCACCGAGAATGAACTCTCCCTCCTAGATTACGGTGTCCATGATGGCTCCCTCATATACCTCTTCATTAAGCCCACTGAAAATGGCTCCTCCCATTTTCTTTTGTCTTCTCAAGATCCCATTTTCTGTCAAGCTTCACCCATGATTGGTCACCAATAAAATGGTTCGAGTATATGCATCGGCCATTTCTCCATTTCGCGGACGGGTTCTTTACTGTCACTCAAGATTGTTCCTTCTTATTGTAGAGAATCTTGAATGTTAATGATTGTACTCCTGGAAATTTAGATTGGAAAGAATACACTCAGCCGGAAACTTTTGCATTCCCTGGTGTTTATAGGCATGTGTTCTGATTCTCTTTTACAGCTATGAGGAGCTTCCCTACTTCCATTGGTTTCCAAAGCTGGGATCTATAGATCTTATATTATTTTGAGAACGGATCTTTACATCTCTTAGCTAAGCAGAATCATACAGAGAAATGATATTGGCTATAGTAATTTCATACTACCTGCTTATAGGATTGTCCTAATAAAAATTTACCAGACAAATGCAATGATCAGCTGAACTAACAAAACTGAAAAGCTTGAACAATCATGACTGATATTGCTCTTACAATATTTAAGCTGCAAACTTTCTTCAATGGGGTTGTTCATAATTCTTTTTCTTTTTTGGGGTCAATTTTGGATTGAATTTGGACCTGTACATAATCTGATCTTCCAACCATGTTTTTTTCTGGAGAAAATATTTCTTAGAAAAAAATTTTAATCTATTTACTGAGATCAAGGAAGAATTAAGAGCACATAGATAACAGGAGGCGTAGCTCTTAGAAAGAAGGACAGCGAAGCCTAAGCATTAGCATCTCCAAGAAAAACATAATTTACTTGCATTATGAATCCAGAAAACTCTTGACCTCATCCTGTTTTTGCTTCAAGTGTGTAAGACAAGAAATTCATATCTTTTCCTAATTCAGCCTGGTAACATAAGTAGGTTCTGAGAACACTTCACAGAGAAAGCTTTGAAAAGGTATCTGGTAGACATTTCACACTAAAGAACACAGAACTATAATTTCATAGAGGATGATAAGGAAGAAAGAAAGACAAAGTAGACTGCAAAATGTCTGGACATAGATTCGTCAATCTCTTCACCAATAACGGAAAGAACTGAGTAAGGGAGAAAGAAATGCAGCGAAGAAAAGCAGCAAAGATAAACAAAAAAGAATAGTTTCAAGTAAAGATGATCATAGAAAACTACTCATAAAGAGTCAGTGCCAGAACAATAAAATCTGTATGACAAAGGAGCAGTCAAGAAACAGAAAATCCCTATATATTCTGCAATAGAAAGATTTTTAACATACACCACTATTCAGAACCAACAGGGAATGGATCTAGAGCATCTTGCTTACCATTAACGTAGTACTCAACCACTGCTGTCATTCTTGACAGTTTATCAGGGTGGTAATTTACATGAACAATGACTGGCGTAAGTTTCTTTAGTCTAGGATCTTTCCTCACAGTCTTAAAAAGAACCTTGCTGTTCATGAAAAGATAGAAATCCAATGTTCTCTTCGAAGCATGAAGCCCAACATAACCAGGATGGGAAGGGTAGAAGAGTTCTTCATTGAATACTGCCTGATCCCATGAATTTGGTTCCTGAGAAAGCCTTGCAGCAACCCTATCCAAGAGCTCAATGGATGGAATGGTAGGCCTGACATAGAAGAAACCAGAATTGTAAACCCATATTCTCATTGTATGAGCATAACGTGCCCAACCCATGGAAGGTTCATCAAAAACATCATTATATCCATAAGCTGTCATATTATTATGACCATCTGTCATAGATTCCACATCTGAATCTCTCTGAAGATAATTAAATGGATTCTGCAGGTACACTATATCAACATCAGAAAGAAGAACACTATAGCCAAGTTGCAAAAACTCTCTCAAGATTCTGAACTTCAAACCTGACACTTTATGATTTCCTCCCGATTTTCCAATTGAATCAACTTCTTCATCAGGGTCTCTCTTGTACACTGGAACCTCATTTGACTTACAAAAGTCCACAATAGCATCATCCAGTGCCACAACCAAATAATTCTTTATGCCCACCCTTTTAATGCTAGTGAACCATATCTCCAGCATGGCTCTTACATTTGAATTGGCAAGGGCAACTATAATTTCCTTCCTAACTGCAACCCCCTCCAAGATCTTTGCCAGTCTTGGATTTACCGATTCATCTGGAAGCACAGCTGGGTTAGTTCTCAGTCCCTTGACAGTACCAAAAGGTCCAGCCTTGTGTGGTTCCCCCAATGCCATGAACTGCTCCTCGGCATGACCTTTTCCCCTCTCAGCAAGCTGTAGCTTTTCATTCAGCTCCCTCACCTGTTTCTTCAACTCTGCATTCTTCTCTGACAGATACCCAATATCTGATTTTAACTTGTTTATCCGTTCATTAGATTCACAAGCGGATGAATCAACCTAAGAACCAAAGCAACTAAAACTAAGCTCACAGGATAGCCTCAGAATTCATCAAAACATGTCTACAACATTCAAACAGGTCAAGAATTTGAAAGAAGAACGTGTCCTACTATTAACATTTTCCATATACGAATTTTCATTTAAATAAGCATCAACAAAAATAGACACTTTGACCGCGACCCGAGCAAAATCAATTCTATAAACCCTTATAATTTATCATTTGAGCAGTTAAAATCAATCTTGGCATTTTTAAGCTGGAACACAGGACAAAGCAAATAACTTACGAAGCTCCAACTAATTACTTCAAATATATAGGAATTTGGTTTTAAATTTACAAACAAAAAACAAGTCATTTCTCCAAAGTCACGTACCTGGAAAGCTGATTTCTGAGAAGACCGATCTTTGGCTTGAGGGGCAGGAGTGAAGAATCCATTAGGAAACAAGATAGCAAAAACACAACCCAAAAGAACACCGACTGCGATTGCTATGGCAATTCTCGATCCGCGAAAGGACTGAGCATTCTTGTCTTTACGACCGGCCATTTCAAGAATCTCTCGTCAAAACATGAGAGCGCAAATTCTTTTACACACTTCTCTACCTATAGAATCACGTCGAGAACACTCCAAGTATAAACAATTTTCCCTTTTCTTCACCACGATCGATCTCTCTCTTTCTTTCCTTCCTCGTGGGGTTGTTGACTGGGTATATGTTTTTAGTTTTCTCTTCGTACCCTGTCCGAGAGGTTGGTTGCACAGGGACGCTCGCAATGGTCAAAACATTGTACTTATATAGTGCATTTTTGCTGATAGAAAATTTTTTATCAAAATTAAATTTAATATTATTAATATTCTTATAATAATTTGATTTTAAGAAAAATATTCTTATCTAATCATTTTGATAACATATATTTTGACAAAAAACCCTTTTCCTTTCTTTAAAAAAATAAAAACTAAATACTTCATCATCGATGGTTGTTGTTGGGCTGGGGCATATTCCATTCCTTACTCATAGTCCCAACTCTTATCCTATTGGGCATCAGTTACAATTCAAAAGAACTCTCGTTTATTGACAAGTGGGGGTGGTCGATTTGATTTATATCCCTACACTTAATTCTCTCCTTTAGGGGTGGTCTTGAATTTGAATCACCTTAAAAGCGAGAAGGAAGTTATTTTCTTCGATGATCCTCAAATCCAAAGAGGCACATGTGAGATGGTGAAAGCAGCAATGACTCTCATCGACAAGATAGGGATTTGAGAGATTGGGGTCTAAAACTAGTTAAGTGTAAGTTTTAAAATTAAGTTATATATATAAAAAAAAAACTCTCGTTTATTTCTTTCCACCACCCAAACAACAATTGCTTTTACCGTACCAACCATTGATTTGAAGTTTATTTGAACTTTTCGCCCCCCAACTCCTACCACTTTGGTTAGTACTAAAAGAAAGGGGGACGAGACTTGTAACATACAAGTCGTGGGTGGGCTACACCTTCTTACAGACTCTATGGCTTTGCGGATTGGAGACATTAAACAAATAGATCTGACTCAATATCAATAAAAAAAATTTGTAAAAAAAAAGGTTTTAAAGAAGAGCAGAAATCGTTGACATATTTCTGCATTGATGCTCGCTTCATGTCATGCCAACCAAGATGAAGCGTGCTGCCAGCTATTATTAACTACTTCAGTTGACCATAATAAAAATTCGATCTATTTTTAAGAAAAATACCAACATTAAATTATTTATTCGTCCATTAACATTTATTTTTATTAATTAATTACATACCGTACATTGTCATAATCATCTGTCCATGGTGACTTCCTAAATAACTGAGAGGGAGAAGCAAGAAACTAAAATATTTCCATTATTAATACTGAGAGTCAAACGGACAGAATTTCAAAATTTGCCAGAGTTCTTTAACTCTGCATAAATTTCACTTATGGCTGACCAAGGACATGTCTGAATTTCCAGAATCACTGGACAGAAACGAAGGGATAAATGGTAATTGACCAGATCATGAAAGGAGGTGAAAATTTTCGGATTTCTATTTCCACCGAAGATGTCATATGAGAGTATTATTATTATTATTATTATCAAGTTCTTGTATATTAACAACATGATCAGAAGCTCATCACATCACTTTCTCCCTTCCCTCTCCAAGTCTATCTTGGACAGGAATCATATTTTCCCATGTATAAACCTTCCCAAAAAAAGAGTCTCTTTTCTTATCCAGTCCTAGCAAAAAAACTAAAAAAATGGAAAAATTATTATGTACAGAACAAAAGTGATAGAATACCATCAGCTTTTATACAAACAAGTTCACTAAACCATACACAGCCATCAGGGCTGAGATAAAGCTTCCATATGACAAGAGAGATTTGCCAAGATATTCAAATTACTGAAGACAAAGGTGCAAAACATATCTAGCTAGATTCATTTGCGGGTTTCTTTTCCTGCACAAAAAACATCATATCTTTGTCAGATTTACTTTTGCACAACGTTAATAGACTGGATGATTCTCATGCAGCTAATGAGAATTCCGGTGCCATGTTGAGTAGTATTTTTTCTTTTGTCAGAGATAAGATTAACAAAAATGATATATCCCCACCTGGATGCAAGGAAAAAAAACACACTGTAATGCCATTTTCAAAACTAGGCAGGGGAAGTAAACTTACAGAAGGCACCTCACTGAAATGTAATAGAAATTCATTGACAAGTAACAGGACAAGGTACAAAATAATGATATTCCCCACCCCCCACCCCCAAAACAACAGGAAAAGAAAAGGTAGAAATAACAGAGAGAGAGAGTCATACATTATCATCACTTGTAATATACGAAACAACTACAGTGATGTCATCAAGCTTCCCACCATAGTAACGTATGCCAGCATCTTGGGCTGCAGAGGAGAAAGGTGTTTGTCTGTTTCTATCCTGTGCTCTTTGTCGAGCCAATGCTGCTAACTTCTGAGCTGTCACTTGAGGCCCTAATCCAGCCCTAACAGCATGAACCACAACTGCTGTAATATCATTGTTATACAAATTGTCGAAAAGCCCATCAGTACCCGCAACTATGACATCTCCTGGAGCAACAGGGATTGTGAAGATCTGAAGGAAGAAACAGAGGCATGCCATACAGCATATAAGTTTATGGTTAATCAACAACAGTTAATTGCCTTGGCATAGGGAATGGCTACCATCATCTCATACCAATTAAAAAATAAGATCGTGAACCAAGCCAGGAAACACCGGTGCATAGTATTCAAACATACACAAAAATTGAGTATCAAGGCAAAAGAAATGGTTCTGGAATTTGCACCAGTCCAAATTACGAGACCAACTCAAATTAGTTTCCTTTTGTTTGAAACAATGTGAGTTTAACCAACGTTCGTAACCAAAGTAGGAGCAGGTGTGTTAACATGTTTACAGCAGAACAAAACTACGGTTCAAACTTTTTCTTTTTCCATTTTTTCCCTTCCTCAAAGGTGACATTCTGGCCCACATTGACAGCAAAACCAGCTTGTCCCTTTAGGAAACTAATACAAGAAGAAAAAGACAAACCAGCAAAAGGAAACTTGGTAGACCTAAAAAAATCAATGTCATCATCATATTAGATCACAGAAGGTTGATTAGCCTCGAAGAAATAAAGTTAGGGTAAATCTATTATTTGCTAATGGCATTATCTGATCAAAGTATGTCCTACAGGACCTAAACAACCGTTGTATATGAAAGTAGTTGCATAGGCTTACCTGTCCTGAGCTAGGCAAATCACCAGTATTACCACTCTCCAGTTGATAGGTGAAATTGAAATCGTGCTGCTGAGCAGGAGATCTGAAAACCGTGCATCCATCCCTAACGACCATAAATCCACTGTCACCTAGATTAATGGCATGTAGACCCTGCATTCGAAGATGTATTAGAAGCATGAATCCATAATGTATTCCTTACAACAAACTTGTGACAATATTTTGCAAAACAGACTCTGGAGGAGTACAAATAAAGTAAGCCTACATCATGAGATGCCAAACACAGGGTTTACAAAACCTTTAGAAATTCCAAGTCCAAGATCAGGTTGTACTAGAATTGTGATTTGGAGACAGCTAGCTGGAGAATGGGTGATATCATGTTAGCATGGAATACCTGATCTGTAAGTGCAACGATACAAGCTGTTGAAGACCCTCTGGCTTTTGTGCTCACATAAGCTTTATCCAGGACCCTTGCAGGGTCAACAGAACCTTTTGGTTCCTCTTGTATTGCTGCTACTGAATTATACATAAGTTCACGTGCATACTGCCCTGCATCAACGCCAAAATCAGCCCATCCACCAACACCATCAGCCACACCAATTGCTTGTTCATCTGGACATATAAAATGGGCATCCTCTCCTCCAGTTTCTTCTTTGTCCGGATGAGGCAGGTAACAAGATGCAGAATTAAGTTTGAGGGTTCGGCCAGATGGGATCTTCCTACAGCCAATACAAAACAACAAAAATTAATTTTAAGATCATGTAAGTTTTCAGTTCCTAGGAACTTGATTATCCTTTCAATGTCTAATATAGAAAATGCCAAACCCCATGGAAATACCATTTAAGGAAACCTACATATTTTATGTTCCAGTTACTTCTGACCTGCAATGCTCCCCCTCCCCCCACCAACAAAAAAAAAAAAAAAAAACTCACTGCTCACTTTCACGTGCTATGTACTAGTCATCATAATTGATGAAATATATTCAGAACCTTTATCAGCTTCCAAAACCAGAGATCAACAAACTTTTAAACAATGATCTGACCACGTTATGCAGGTGTCTTTATCTTCTTTTCTCTGGGGGGGGGGGGGGGGGGGGGGGGGGGGGGGGGGGGGGGGGG
>JAWZTD010000004.1:8745413-8757509 GCA_035221335.1 Echites panduratus
AGAAAGTGCCCTCTTAAGCTTAGCAACTTTTACCAAATTATGATTTTTAATGATTTAAAAACTCCACATTGAACTACGCTTTATATTTTGTTAAAAAAATTCTGAAAGGAAAATAGGACTCTTAAATTATTCTAAAATTAATAATAACTTTTTTAATTCTCTACAAATACTTGAATTTCATTTTCTATAAAACTCATTTTTTTATATTACATTTGAATTTCTTATTAAAAAAAGGTATAAATAAGACTAATATTAAATTTCCTAAAAAAAATCTAGAAGAGAGGGTTAAAAAAAAAAAGCACTCCAATGTACTTGTAAAATACATGATTATAAATAAATTTCTTAAAAAACAATTGAATTTTCTGATATAAAAATATCTTTTAAACAAATATAGTTATAACTTTCAACCATTCTATGTTATGACTCTTATATTCAAATAAAAAAATATTGAACTTGTTTTTTAATTAAATATTTTATCAAAATAATATATTTAATACTGCAATAACAAAATTTTATTCTTATCATAAGATTCTCGAGAGACAGTAGATTATGTCAATATATTTAAAATATAAATATTAAAAATAAAGATATAAGGTATTTTATTATAATAAATATTACTATTGCAATAATATAAAATATATATGTGTGCACATACACCTATTATTTACAATTAATTAATAAAGATATTTAATTTTGAACATGAAATCAATGAATATTAAATTCACAAAAATAAAATAAAACCGGCTTTTAATATGTACCATATCATATCATACCCACTCATAACATAATTATATATTGGATCTAATTTTTGACAATTGAGTCTCAGTATGATTATCTTACGTACTATGACAAAATTATGCATTTAATTGATATGCTGAAGTGTAAATTGAACTAAAATTATGCAAGTCAAGATGGGTCATTCAATTTCAATAAATAATCTAAAATAAATCGAATTTGATATGTTTTTTTACACAAATATCATTCCCATCAAAACACACCTTTTTACACAGAGTTATGGTTGTCAAGGAAAAAAAAAAAAGAAGAAGAAGCTTTTAGACCTTTTTATATAAGAACATATATCTGTACATAAAATGACTAATCAAAATGGTACTTTTACAAAATTCCCCAAGAAAAATTACATTACTCCTTCATAATAATGGAATTTTTTTTTTCAAAACTAAAAAAGTGAGTTAATAAAATACAGTCTAGATTATAGGAGAGGACAATGCATGTTTATCTTGACTTTCGACGCACATATAATTCATGATTTTTTTATATATTTACTATTTTTTTCATTATAATATTTTAAACTGTAATAAAATAATTATATTACATAAGTTTAATATATTTTAATATATCACGCCACAAGATTCAAAGAGATAGGGGAAGAATTGGATTATTGAGAGCATGAATTTCTTATCATCTTATGCGCTAAAGAATTGGGCATTTCTAAACCTAGAAGCTTAAGGAATTGAATTTTGAGCTTTACAGATCTGTTTAGAAATATAATGAAATGATAATAAAGAAAAAAAAAAGGTTAGTCTCATAAATAAGAAAGGAATATTCTTCATTCCGAATTCAGGTACATGAAGTACTTGAAAGGAAAAAAACAAAAAAAAAAGGTAATAAAATCAAACGACAATTAAAAGTTGGGGTCTTTCTCGGCTGAGATTAGCATTAACAGTAGTGTATTCACATAGGGATTTGATTTAGTATAAGTGGTTCACTATTCCCATAAAGGATTTTATTTTATAGGTAGATAATAAGTTTGTTTGGATAAAGAGTTTAAAAAAAAGTTATAATATTTTGTGTTTAGATTGGTGGAATGAGGTTTGAATGAAAGGAACTCTAATGAACTTTGAGGGTTATGAGTTTGTCTAAAAATATTATAAAACAATAAAATAATAAAGCAAGAAGATGCTAGACGTATGAAAAGCCCAAAAACACAGTCCAAATCAAAAACTTGTCAATTTTGAATTTAGGCAGATGAATTACTTAAAAAGAAAAATAGTATCAATAAAAATAAAAATAAAAGAATGAAAGAAAAATGTGAAACTCAGAACCAGACAAAAGTGTCATAATTTCATAAGATATAATAGGTAAAGTTTTTTAAAAATATAAATATATTTATAAGAATAAGAATATATCCACAAGAATATAAATTGATATAATAATTTCATGTTTGAAAATAAGGTGTCTAGCTCTTTAATCACTGGTCCAACCGGTCACATGATTTTTTATTTTTTAGGATTTTATAACATTTTTTGTGTAATCAGATAAGTTATTTACTCCTCTTTTTTTTATTTTTAGACAAATTCAACCATTTTCCTTTCAACTCCTAAGGGTATTTTAATATGTTTACTGTATTAACCTATTCTAATATATTTAAATTAAAAAATTCAACTATATATTCATTTACAACCTGATTTTGATTAACACTTTCAACACTTTTTTTATTACAATTAGGGATATAAATGAAAATGAAGTAAGATTTTTTTAATTTAAATCGATTATAGGTATTTGATACAGTGAATAAGCTAAAATATCCTTACGAGTTAAAAAAAGGTTTAATTTGTCTGAAAATTAAAAAAAAAATGAAAATGACTTATTTTGTTATATAAAAAAAAAAGTTATAGGATCCAAATAGATGAAGTAAAATTTATTGACCCACACTACTAAATAAAAAATGTTATTATATTAAAATGGGGATTTTTCCGAGAACAAATTTATGCTAACATATTACAGCTCTGCAGGAACAAGAGGGTGGACACTCCTCACCCTACTGTTGCTTTTTCCTTATTAAGCCGCAGTTTCTCTCTCTAATATATTACAGTACTGCAGTTTCGTCCGATGCTGCTTTTTCCTTGTCAAGTCATAGCCTAAAACTTTTCTCTCTCTTTCTCTAACATATTACATCACTGTTGTGTCCTCCCTCCTCACCTGATGCTGCTTTTTCTTATGAAGCCGTGACCCAAAACTTTAAAAATCTCTCTCTTTCTCTCATTGGTAATAAATTCTTCTGACCATTACTGGCGACAGTACTACTACTACTACTAGCAGCATTATCTGTAGGCTTTTCATGATAGATTTCATTTGCCAAAATCTCTCTCTCAACATTGGCAATAAATTCATCTGACCATTACAAGTGACAGTACTACTACTAGTAGCAGCATTATCAGTGTGCTTTTCGTTATTGATTTCATTTGTCAAAAAATATTATAATTATTATTATAGCCAATAATATTGTCCCACATTTCAGCTGTTTCCAAGATTGCAGTGAACATGCCCAACTCTTTAAGTCCAAGATTGCAACATCAACTCAAATAGAAGTTTATTATGCATTGTCTATTTTCTGTGTTTTGGTTTTTATATAATTTTTTTGGAGTGTGATTTTATTTGTCCCATTTAGGCTCCGATTGGATACACCATCCGTTTGGATGGTGTCATGCAATTCCGTAAAATGCATCTTTAAATTGGAGTTTATTTTTAACTAAAAAATGAAAAAATTTTTTGGAAATCAAATTAAACCATCCAGTTAAAATAGAATGTATAATTTTTATTTGTTTTTTAACAAAAAATGAACTCCAATTAACATATACAATTTATGTGCTGATGGATGGAGAATAGAGGGGGAAAATGGTGAAACCAAACAAAGCCTTAGTTATAATGTTGTATTACTAATTCAACTGTATAATTTCATCTTTTCTTTAATAAATATTTCACTTTTCCAAAAATATTTAAATATATAATCTCTTTTGGGAAATTCAATTGATGAAGTATCAAAGAAAAAACAATTAACTAGAAAATGACCACTTAAACTTAGCAACTTTTATCAAATTATGATTTTTAATGATTTAGAAACTACACATTGAACGACTCTTCATATTTTGTTAAAAAAAATTTAGAAAAAATTTTTTGAAAGAAAAATAGAACTCTTAAATTACTCTAAAATTAAAGATAACTTTTTTAATTCTCTACAAACACTAGAATTTCATTTTCTATAAAACCATCTAGAATCCATGGGTTCAATTTTCCTTTGGCCTAGCCCTCCCAATGGTCATGTGACCATTTCAAACTTTTAAAAGAAAAAAAAATTATTTCACCAACTGCTTCAAACTTCTTTTTTCTATAAAATCCCCCCCTAAACTTCATTTTTCCCACAAAAATCATACAAACTCTCTATTCTTCAATCTTCCTCATTCTATTGTCTAATTGAAAGGCTATATTGGTTTGGGAAATTGTTTTTGGCAAGAAGATTCTCGATTTGGAAGGAGTTTGTGAAGAAATTTAGTGATCAAACTTTCACAATTTCTGGCAAAATCGTCCGATTTTCAAGTTGGCTTCTTTCTAAATATCTTATTATTTGTTGTATTTAAATTTTTATTTTTCCCTGAGTTGTTATTAAATTTTCGTCATTTCATTTTATTTGTTACCTATTGAAAATCATCCAATTAAAAATTGGATAGATTTGAATATGATCAAATTACAAATTTTTCAGAACCCGAATAAGTAGAGGCCTTAGGTGATGATGTTAATTTTGATGATATTGATGGCACGCAGATATCCACTAGCCATTTAATACGACCTTGCAGTTCTTCTTCTAGCACAACTAAGGATAAAGAAAAAAAATCTATTGTTTGAAAAATATTTAAAAAGATGATGAAAAAACTGTTTACATCATTTGTGGCAAGACATATGTGCATAAAAGTGGGAATAGAACAAGAACTTTAAGTAGACACATAAAAAATGAGCATCTTAGGTGTAATGAAAATTTACAAAAACAGCAACAAATAGCTGTAATGGTAGGTAAAGTTACAGGTAATTTTAGATTTGATCAAAAAATTTGCTAGAGAAAAACTAGCTAGATGGGTCATAGCAGAAAATTTACCTTTTGGAATAATGGAAACTGAAAGTTTTAATGTGGCTGTAACAGAATCTTTACAACCAGCATTTAATAGAATATCTAGATCGACGTTAAAAAGTGATATTATGAACTATTATAAAACTATAAAAATAGATCTTATATCACATTTAAAATCATTACATGATATTAATTTTGCTCTTACTTGTGATTCTTAGCTAGTTGTTAATGGTTGGCACTATTTGTGTATAATTTATCACTGGATAGATAAAGATTGAATTATTCAAAAAAGAATAATGTGCTTTAGACCTTTTGAGTACCCTCATACTGGTATTTTCATTACACAATTTATCTAATCAAATGTTCGTGAATTCCATATTTTTGATAGAATATTTATAATTTCTTTTGATAATGCAAAAAATAATGATTTTAATATTCATATTCTTGTAAGTGAAATTAAACCAATTTTAGGTGGCAAACTTGTTCACAATAGGTGTGCATGTCATATTTTAAATTTAATTGTTAAAAAAGGATTTAAATTTGTTGATGAAGTTGTTGTAATAATTCATAATATTGGAAGGTTTATTAAATCTTCTTCACTTAGAGCTCAACAATTTAAATATCTTTGTCAAGAACAAAATTTGAGTTATAAGAAGTTTAGAGTTTATGTAAACACTAGATGGAACTCAACACATGACATGATAGATAGTATGCTGTCTTATAAACATCAACTTATTCGATTTTGTAATAGTATTGGATTTCAACCCCAAATAACTAGTTCCATTTTTTATACCGGTGTTATAATTTCATCATTTTTGAAAACTTTTAAACAAGCAACTCATTTACTTTTAGGACAATATTATCCCACTACACACCATATGATCCCCACTTTAATTCAAGTGTTTCATTCATTTAATGATTTTAGGGAATATAGTGAAATACCCGAATGGTTTTAGCTATGGAATAAAAATATTTCAAATACTTTTCCGATATTCCACTACTTGTACGAATTGTATGAATCTTAGTCTTAAGGTTTTAGGTTTCAAAACAAACATCGACTACTTGTACGAATTGTATCCAAAAAGTTTAAAAAGACTTACATGGATGACGAAGGTAGAACAGATGGAGAGTTATGTAAGAGCGAACTTGGAGATTCTCTTGGCATCATATCATAAACGGAAACTACACCTACCACGCCAATATCGGCCCCACCGGAACACAAACCGTCACAAATCTTCGACGCCACTTCCACTATCCTCAACATAATTAGCAACAAGAAATTAAGAACTAGATGTTCATCGATGGCTTCATCTTCATTAGGTGGATTGAACGAGTTGGCTATCTACAACATAGTTGCTCAAATGCAAGTGAGTAATGAAGAATCGGAATTCGACATCTTGGGATGGTGGAAACACAATAAAACAACATATCCAGCTTTGTCCAGAATGGCATGAGATGTTCTAATGGCACCTGTTTCAATCGTGGAGTCCGAAAGTGCTTTTAGTGAAAGTGGGGGAAGACTAGATGAATCAAGAAATCTAATGGCACCCAACACTTTGGAAGTTTTGATGTCTGCTTTCGATTAGATCAAGACAGAAAAATGAATTCAAGACGTGTCTTAACTAATTTTGTATAAAGATTGAGACTTTTACAGAGAATCATCTATATCATAGATTGATAACAACTAAATGTAATTTTTATTGTATTGTTAATTTGTGATGATCAATAACTTTGTAGAATGAAATTATATTTATAGTGTTACAATTTTCAATTTATACCATTGTTATAATTTATATTTAGAGCTAAAAAATTAAAAAAAAAAACTCGCTGAACCCACGACGGCCCACTGTCGGACCGACCCATCCCCAACCGAGCCAACCTGCCACTGGCTAAACCCGCCCGGCCCGTTGCAATTTTTACTAGGTAGGGTCTATCCATATTGGAAATTGGATCAAGATCTTTATATAAATATGGATGTAATTATATGAATGTCAACTTATTCATATACACTTCGAATAAACAAATGACCAAAAAAAAAATCCATAAAATAAGCCACAGAAAATGACCAAACATACAGGCTAAAATTTACCAATTAAATATGTGGGTTACAGACGATTGTTTAGCGGATTATGTTGGAAAAGAAAAAATTTCTATAGAGATGGAAGGAACAATAATTTAGGGAGAAAAATTATTTCTATTTCACCAAGAAAAGATAAATAAACATGACTCTATTTATAGTCATTTTTCAACAACTATTTCTATAATTATTTACCAGTCATTCTTTACATTTTTGACTATTGAATTATACCAAACATTCCTAATATTTTTGACTAAGGAATTATACCAAGCATTCCTGACATTCTTGACTAACCATTCCTATCATTCTTGACAAGAAGAAATGAATTTTACATTGAAAAGATGACTACGCTATATAATTTTATTTTTAACAGATTATTCCAACCTTTTGGATAAAATCTAACACACAATTCATATTCTAAAAAGGCTCTTTTCTTAAAAAATAAAAATATAAAAAACCTCCAATGTACTCTTGAAATACATTATTGAAAATGATTTTTTTGAATGTAAATAATAAAAATAAAAATAAAAATATGTTCATTCTATTATAGATAAATATTATGATTACAGTAATCAACAAAAAAAAAATCACAATTTAGGAATCTCTCTGGACTCAGGAACCCACCTTAAATTTAATCTACAGGCAATAATTAATTTATCGCTTTAATACAAAGTTAATATTTCATTTGTTTTTATTTAAAAAAAACTAACGATATTAATATCAATAATAATGTGTACGATTTTGAAAAAGATTTAAAATAAATTTCTTAAAACATAATTCTACTATTATATAAGAAAAACCAGTCAGATAAAAATCAAATTGCACTTTATTAGCTACCTTAAAAAAAGTCATTTTCTTAGGAGAAACAAATTTTGAAAGAAAAAAAAAAAAGGGAAGGAATAAATTCGGATCAACGGCAATACAAGAATAATTGGATTTACAGAAATACACGTGACTTTGCATGAAGCGTTTCAGAGGGATTCAGTTTTGCAGAACTGCTGCTTCTTTTTTACTGGCCATAGACGACAACTTAAAAATCTCTGTCGAATCAAAACAATTGGCATTAAATTCTTCTGATATATCTGACCCTGATTGGCAACAGTACTACCATTAGTGGTAGTGTGATCGGGGGGCTTTTTCTTGTTCAGGTTTCACTATTAAAAAGAAGTGTTACATTAAAAAAGCAGAAAAGACAGCTCGGAAGTAAACCGTGACAGCTTTGTGGTAAATTTTTCATACTAATCCTGCCATGGTTTATTTTGGCAAAAAATATTGTTTCATATTTGGGTTGTCATTGTCAAGCCTTCCTGTGAAGTCCAAGATGATGATTCTTTAAAATTAAAACCAATGTACTTTTAAACAAAAAACCTGTCTAAAGGATTTTTAAAATACATTATTGAAAATGATTTTTTTTAAAAAAAATATAAATATTAAAATTAAAGATATCATTCATTCTATTATAGATAAATATTATGATTACAATAATAAGCCAAAAAAAAGGCAATAATTAACCCATTTAATATAAAATTAAATTTTCTTTTTTTTATTTTAAATGTTTACCATTAAATGTTCATGTTTATTTTATTTTCAAAAACCCTTATATGTGTATTAAAATTTATTGTATCCACACTTGAGATATAAATTCAGAGCAACACATGCATTAAACTCAAAATAAAATGTTGAAAGAGATTGATGAAAAAACATTAATAGAGAAAAATTTTTTTTAAATGACTTATATTGTACGAAAATCCACGTGGAACATGAGAACTCTAATATACTATACTAAATTTTTAGTGATTCTAAAAGTTTGAATGTTCAAAGAGAAGAAGGGAAACTCACAAACTCACTTTGTAGAGAGTGATATTTTGAGAGATTTACATAGAATTGACCACATTAATACACATAAAGTTATTTCATTTTAAAAATAAAAAAACCTCTTTTATATTAATGTCAATGATAATGTGTACCATAAACTTAGCATCAACACTTGAAAAAATTTTGAACCAAACTTCTTAAAACAGAATATTATAAGAAAAGTTCCACTTTATTAGTTTCCTTTTAAAAAAATTTTCAGTTTCTTAGGAAAAACAGATTTTGAAATTAAATAAAAATAATAATAAAAAAAAAAGGTCAGCGATAGAATTTTAAAACAAAGATGATAAATAGTAATAAATCCGTTGGAGGCTGCAAACGTTGGACGTCAGATGAAATGGGCACAAGATATTATTTAGGGTGTAAAAGTAGAACTGTATTCCAACAAGGATTCAATTTCATAGATAAATAGTAATAAATACTAGAATATAGAAGATACAGTACTCTATTTCCATAAGGATGCAATTTTATAGATAGATGGTAATAAATACTAATTATTATTTCAAGGATTTGATATTACAGAGTAGTGAATTCTTACAGAGATTAGGTTTCTTCTAGTGTTATATATAAACCAACGCACCTAACAAACATCTACCCTCCATCAACCGTCACTATTATTCTTAACAACAGCTTCAGTTCGCTATCTTATTCGTTGTGTTGTATCGGATGGAAAATTTGGATCACTCGGTCTCTATCATCATGGCAGAGGAGAATCAGATGGCGAAGACAAAGGAGGAGAATGGGGATCGAGTCGACATTCAGTCAGAAATCAATTTCTATAATGTTTTTTATTCAAGAAGCACCCAAGAAGACCATGAACAAGGAGAAGCACAATCCCTAAATGGCATGGAAAAACTATTTCACCATCAGACATCAATTGTTTTACATAAAATTGGTATTTCAATTGTTTTACTTACAACTGCAATATTGGTCGGTTACGAGATTTTTAATGTGGTAAAGTTCAAATGTTTGAAAGAACCAACCGCTGCAAAGAGAAAACATTATCTTATAGGTAACAAAATACTTACTTCTTCGATTGTCTTGGGGTTGTTGTTTGACTTCTTGCTCGTATGTTCATTGAGAGAAGAGGTTCGAGATTTTGATTCAAGAAATTGCAAACAAGGAGCAGCACAATCCATTACTTCTATGGCATGAGAAGGTTCCTTCTGTTTGAAAGATATTAAATGTCCGAAAGGGTATCCGACAAGTAATAGACTAGAAGAGTTAACTAAACTAGAGAAGCCATTATCTTTGCCGTAATATCTAACTTGCAATATTATATAAATATATATATTAAGAGCCCAATAGCTCAGATACAGCAATAATAAGTTCACAAAAAAGAAAAAAATAGAAAAAGAAAAAGAAAAAGCATTCCTTCACTTCACAAGAGAATGTTCTTGAATATACGCTCCACCTCTAATATTAACCCCAAAAATGAAGTGTTGGATGTGGTTAATTGTAAATACGAATCAAAACCCAACTGTAGTTGTACATTTGGGGGAAAAAAACACAAAAACATAATTAATCTGTACCATATTTTATTTCAAGAAAAATCTGGAAAAGAAAATAAAAGGATAGAAAACTCTCTTAAGAATAATAGTAGATAAAAAAGATGAAAAGCTTGAAATTAAAAGAATTTTGGAACTTCTAAACACAAGACCACAAGAGGGGGAAAAAAAACGAAATAAGCATGAATTAAGCCCAAAGCACTTGAATTTCAATCAAAAACTCCCTTACTCCTTGGCATGATTCAGTGGAAAACACCTTATAGCAACCATCTACTCATTTTCTAGCTTTCCCTAGAAAAGCAAAGACATATATCATATGACATAAGTCTCCAAAAGAACAAGTAAATAAGTACAATTATTCCCAGTTGTAAGATAGAGTTTCATTACCTTATACAGTATCCACCCTCCCTATTTTTGTTGATTGGTCTAAAATCATTGGTTGCTACTTGTAATTCCTTGCAAGTGTAAAAGCATAACACTGGAGATGCTTGAGAGTTTTATTTATAGCTTATATCAATTAGGAATTGTACATTAACTTCAAAAGAAAAATTATACACTGCTATAGATTAAGAAACATTGACTAAACCAGTAGAAATTTTCAGAAGTAATAGATACACATAAGTTCAAATTCTCAAGCATCACACCGGTAACCATTGCCAATCAACAAACTGGACATATAAGACCGCAACATGAAGGGTTATATAATAGCAGTTCTCATTTCAAAAGTCAAAGACAGATTTGAAGTTTTACAAAGAAAAATATCCTAATCTCGATGATGATGTTGATGATGTATATCATCCCAAAGGAACAACAAAATAAAACTAAAGTCTCAAAAAGAAAGAATCAGAGAACTTAAATAAGCTAATATTGATTATTGCTACCAGAAGTTAAAACTGTAAAAAAAATAAATAAATAAAAAAGAAGAATAGCAGAAAGACACATTTATTGAGTTTGAAAAACAACAAATATTTTCTAGCAAAGGATTTAAGCTTAGCTATGTAGTTTATTTTATATTTCAAGGTATAAAGATTGGACATATGCTAACTGTTTGAGTGCAATGTTTACTTAGAAACAGGATCAAAGTCAAACACATCAACCAAGAGGAACACATCCTCTGAAATGTCAAAAACCCAACAAATTAAAGCAATGAACAACAGTAAAACACCGTAAAATAGGTAAAGATGAAAAAATATATATATGATACTTTGAATTGGATATGGATTGTTGGCTGCAGTTTTAACATAATAAAATTACCAGACCCAAATAGATTCTTTGCAAAACATTACATATATTAGTAGTATCTCAAACCTCATTCAAAGTCAATAGGTTTTTGTGCCAAATAGAAGTTCGATAATCATAACACTCATCTGTTTTCAACTATCAACTTATATCTGATACTGACCTAAACATGTAAAACTATAGCGCAGACATAAATATCCGCTAAAACTTCTTATATGGCTTGAGAAAAATAAGGAAAAATCTTCTTTTTTCTTTTGAAGATATTGGATAAGAAGCAGAGGCACAAAGTAAAGCAGATAAAGCTTATATTCATTGTACATTGCGGCAAATAAAGCTTCAGCTTTAGCATTAAAGATATGGCTTCCCAATTGTTCAAGAAACAAAAGGAACTCACAGAATTTAACAAGCACAATATAAACCAGTGCAATAGTTTACACAAAGAATTCATATAATGTTTGTCCTATACCTCAAACATTCATCTTCCATTAACAGAAGGGCAATTAATATGTCGGGGGGGGGGGGGGGGGGGGATTAAGAAA
>JAWZTD010000004.1:8757519-8808779 GCA_035221335.1 Echites panduratus
CCCCCCCCCCCCCCCCCCCCCCCCCCCCAGACTAAGAAAAGGAAAATAAGCGAATAGAATAACCATATCTCCTGAATTTGGATGAGTCTAAAAAGAAATTACATGATTCAGTTTGAGTAGTAACAGAAACTTGGAATGTGAAAGACAAATTTCCTATAAATAAGAAATAAAAACACTGAAAGCAGAAAAATAGAGAATGCTGCCATTAGAGTGGCATACTAATCAAATCCATTGAGGCATATCATAAAACACTAATTCTTCATTTTTAGGCTTCCCTGAGCCTAATTACATTGCTTATGTCCTAATGAATTAGATATACATATTTCAAACATTTACCAAGCACAAGAACAAAGAACCATGTTTCTAAACCCATGTCTTCTGTTTACCGAGTTCCAAAAAACAATCAAGAAAAGAGAATACATCTTAATTCAAGAAAACACTTCACAACAACAACACCATGGGAAAAAAGAGGGAAAACAAAAACAAAAAACCCTAATACTTTCGGGTTTCTGATCATCTATTTCAAAGGAAAAGAAGAGGGCTTTCATGCAAAAATCACAACATTACCAATTCCATACTAAACAAAGGGTTGCATGATAATCAAGAACCTTAATAAATGGAGAGAACCAAAAACAAAAAATCTCATTACTTCTTGGGTTCCTCGATCATCCATTCATAGAAAACAAAAAATTGGAATTTCTTGCAAGAATCACGGCTATTCTATTTCTTCTAAACTCAAGGGAGCAGATAATAAAGAACTTGAAGAGGCAAAGAAACTGGAATTCGGTACCTGCCCTTTGGACCCACTAAATCAGTGCTTGAACAGAAGGACGATGGAGAGGAGATGCTGAGATACACTGCATAGAGCACTTGTTTCTTGAATTTGCATGTAAAATTGGGTATTCTATGGAGTGGAGTCTTGACAAATGTCTGTTTTCAACAATCTTATTAACCGTTTAATTGGATGCTTCAGAATTGCACATGTAATAGATCGTTACCCTTTGATATATTAGTAGTATTACAAAGGGATGGATAGGGGATGAAACATTCTGCAAGATAAGGCTACAGAATACCCAAGAAGCTAGAAAGTAAAAAAAAAATTGATTCCAATGAATGTTAAGCTAACATTACACCCCTATTCGAAAGCTCCTAAGCTCCTGAATTAAGAAGGGTAGCATTGCAGAAAACACAAGAAGGAAGACTGTCCCAAGTAATTTAAACAAATGTGCCCTTTACTTCAGCCTGGAAAGATCCTGTTTTGCGGTCAAAGAATCATTTCAAGTGAAAAAAGAAGGAAACTCTTCACTACAGAAACCCAATTCAAGAACCACATGTTAAATTACAGTAGATAAAATGCATCGAGAAAAATAAAAAGACAATGAAGAAGTCATCTAATCTTGATTAGCACAAAACATCCAGTCTTTAGTTGGGTGGTTATCAAAGTTCTTGAGTCGCCTTGGTCATTGCATTGAAGTTTCAATAGATTTAAATGCATTGAACAAAAAATGTCAGTAAGTTCTTTCCTTTCCTTGGTTTACACTGCACCATCTCTCAAGAAACTGACCTACCGGCCTATTTTAATCAATTTATGATCCGAAACAACATAAGTGAATCAAATCCAGAAAGCAAAATTAAAAGAGGGAAAACGGACTTCAATATGGAAGAGAAAATAAAAATAAAAAAAGATGGGCTTTCAGGATGGATCACACCTTAAAAACTAAAAGTACAAAAAAAACTCATGGACTAAAGGTTACTTAAAAATCTGTATTTCTTTCTCTATAATGTCTTTTAGATGATTAAGTTCAATGATCCATTGTGTGGCAATCATCAGTCTTTTTTCTTATTACCATTATCAAGTGTTTCTTCACCGATTTAGGGTGATTTCATGATATCTAGATAGCTGGTTAAACTTGAATGAGGCACAAAATTGTTCTCCTGCAATATGTACGAAAGAATTGATGTGTTAAACTACAAGCATAGATGCCAGGAGAACTCCAAAATTTTCAAAATACTATTTTTTGTTCACCTCAGTTTTAGTAAAAAATAACAGAAATACCTCAATTGTCTCACTCTTGCTCTCCTAACTTCTACAGAATCCATAATAGTGAAAGTGGAATGATATTTTCAGATGCTTGCACATATATACAAAAGAAAAATGACAATTAAACTACAAAAATCACTATAATAAATTTAAAAGAACAAAATCTAGTCAGAAAGGAATTCAATAATAAAAATAAAAAAACTGAAGAAAATCTTAATTAAAAATATTATCATTTATTATTAGTCGGTGCTGGCTTGTGATATATCCAATGCTATCACAAACAACAAAAGCTTAGAGTTATCAGAAGCTTCAGCAAAACAAAAATGTGGAGATTCATCATTGAGTAACCTGTTGGCTAAAGAAACTGAGAGCATTCAACTCAAAAGAGCAATGGAATGACAAAATTTCTTCAACTTTAGTAATAGCTTCTTTCATACAATTGTCATATCATTTTTTAAGCACAATCATCTAATGGCAAAAGAATATCAATGTAGAAAATATGTGATCTTAAGATGTGTCAATTATTTTCCACTGCAAAACAGAAGTAAATGAATACGGAACTCGCAAGGATATGTCAACAAGGTAAACAATAGATATTAGTTAAATATATAAGAACCAGTGGGTGGAATAATGGTCTATTGACAGTCAGCTCCACATCTCCTTAATGTAACAATACATTGGGGGGGGTCTTATTTTATCTTACTTTGACAAGCATATCGTTTTTCCAATTTACTTATTCGATAGCCACAAAGTAGCAATAATAAGGTTCTCAATCTTTTAACAAAAGGTCATTGTATAGTAACCACAAATTACACTCAAGCTAAAGGAATTCAAGAGAACAATGTTGTATACTTGTATTAAAGATGCTCATCAAACAAGATGCAAAAAAGAGAAGAACACATGGACGTGCGACTCCTTAAAGTAGGTGCATGCTACAGAAATCACCTTGCTGAAAAGAGTAACACAACTAAAAATCAAACTAATGGCCACTAACAAGAAGATGCATATAAACTCTGTGTGTAAAAAAACAATCTGGGAAACTTTCCATCCTAGAATGTATCTTTGAAAATCACAATCTACAGGTAAGTAACAAACCATAAAGGTTTTGACTCAATAACCATAAAATAATTTCTTTAAAAGAAGAGAGAAGGAGAGAGAGAACAACTCAAGAAATTCCCTGATTTTAGTAAAGGTTACAGGGGGAACCATTAGAATTATTTTCTTAATAGCTCGAATTAATGCATTCTCCAATCATGGTACCAAAATTGACTAAAAAAAGAAAAATGACAATTAACATACAGAAAATGACAAGCAAATTCAGGCTATGAAGGCCATTTCTGAAGGTAAAATGATTGACATTTCCTTATAGGTGGTTGGGCATTTTAAAAATCTTGGTTCTCTAACTCTTTGTAAGAGTTGTGTCTGTGTAGGAGGAATAAGGTTTTATGGTGTCTAACATACTGCAATCCCTCTCCAAATAGAATATGTAAGGTAAGATACAGCTATGAATAAATTAGGAGATTTAGAGTTATTCCAGAATATACTACCTTGTTTCCCTTTGACTTATGTGCAGATGGTGGAAGCTTTCTACCCAAGACAAAAATCAAAATCAATAACAAAATATAAGAAAGAAGAATAAAACAAAAAATCACACGCCAAAAGAAAACCCGGGGAAAATCAAACAAAAGGAACCAATAAAAGGGACACATCAACTGTGTAATTCAAGAAAATTCACTTTTAAAAGCACAATTTAACATCACAAACAAACACTAACAGAAAAACAAATTGAAACATCATTTTACCATCTCATATAGAATTCGCATACAAACTTATGCACTGATAACAAATAGAGCGTTCCGAGAGTATATAAATTTTTATGAGTGAAAAGGAGATTGAGGGATCGGAGAGAACGTGGAATTAGCTTTGCAGAGGTTAATGAATTTCTCCAATTTCTTGAGCTTCCTGCATCCATGGCTCCAATAGGGCAATAGTCCCGCTAAAATGCCCATTGAAAATAAATAAACCTAGAGGAAAAGAGGTAAAAAGAAGGCATGAAAGATACCACTTGGTAAACCTTCAGATATCCGGGTAGGAGGAAAATCGATTTTGATCTTCTCAGCATAGATGATGAAAGTGAGCATAGATCCAGAGAGAGAGGCAAGGTAAGAAGGGAATGTTGCTTCAGGTTTGGTAAAAGGTACAGATTTGGTGAAAAAATGATGGGCAAGAGGTTACTGTACCGAGAAGAGGAGCT
The DNA here is from genome assembly GCA_035221335.1 of Echites panduratus. NCBI lineage: Eukaryota > Viridiplantae > Streptophyta > Magnoliopsida > Gentianales > Apocynaceae > Echites > Echites panduratus. Next base: position 8,761,815 of record JAWZTD010000004.1, read on the forward strand.
GTGACTGACGTTTTGATTGGACACAGAAGAAAGCGTGATACGTAGGGTGCGTCGGATACAAAGCTGATTTTTTTTTTTTTTTTTTTTTATAATCCTGGTTTCAAGTTTATATTTGACTAATCCTGAACAATAAGTACTCGCCAATGAGCCACCTAAAGGAGACACTTAAGTATGGGGGTGTAGACCGCTTTAGTACCCCACTTGTCACACCACTAATATTCTTCTTTCAATGGGGAAATGCGAAAATACATTTGTTGATTGTAATTTTTTTTATATAAAAAATTTTAATTTATCTTATATTATATTATATTAGATAGAGATTTCAATTTATATTTAGATTAAATTTTTTTAATTTTAAAATAAAAATAAAATCCAATCTAAATTTATATTATATGAAATAAAATATCCAAATACATAATTAGCCTGACAGAAAGAAAGCCAGCACAAGAAGAAGAAGAAGAATTTAGTGGTGAAGAAAATTATGTGTGAAATAACAAAAATACCCTCGTTACGAACCAACCCCGCATTCTTTTATTCTTACTTTGTAAATTCTAGCTTTTTTTTTTCTCTCTCTATTAGATGATTGGTATTTTTGTCCCACATTATTTTTATTTTTACAAATTTTATCCAAAATATTCTTTTTTAGTTTTTTTTATCCTTTATCATTTTTTGTACAACCATAGTCTATTTTGATTTTTTTTAGTTTATTTGGTACTAATCTTTTTTTATTTTATATTATTGATCCAAATTTGAATAAACGTGTTTTTTTTAAAGTTTTTTAACAAATTTGATGAGGACAAAATAGAGAATTCACTTTTTAATTTGTTTCGGATCCAAGTCAACCTGGCCCAAATCCAAACTCATCTTTCAAATGGCATAAACCCAATTCTACAAAAAAAAAAAAAAAAAAAAAAAAACCTTGCTATTCATCATAGGAGATAAATCAGGTTGTTGCCATTGTGGCGGCAGCTTCTTGCATTAATTTCTATTAAAAATCTCAAATGACATAAACAAGTAACTCAAATTGACTAAAAATGAAGCAAATAAGAATTTTCCTAAGAAAAGTGACCATAATGGTGGGAAAATCAAAATCCCAAACTTATCACGATATCCGCAAGGGAAAATGGTTGTCAAAAATTTGCAAACCCATCAAGAAATAAAAAATCTGGCTTTTTTGTTCCCCTGAAATGCTTTCCTTTGCACATGATGTAGTAGCAATTGCAATCCAATGTCATTTTGCTTTCCCATATTCTGCCTTCACCAAAAACATGGCAAGAGTCTCAGCAAAACATCCCAAAAACACATTATAAATTCCTCTGTTTCATCTCCTTTCCCATTAAAGCAATAAAAATATCCGATCTCTCTTCTCACTTTTCCAGTTCTTGGTCATCCGCAAAATTGGAATAACATCCTCAACATGTTTTGCTACTTCTTTACCTCTTACTTCAATTTCTTCAAATGCAACTGGTTCTGAATTTTGAGAATTAGCAGAGGCATTAGAGGGGACTTATGGAGGGCCCTCCAAAAGAAGCTAGTTCCCGAAATGGGTTAGCTAGAGAATGCTTAGGAAACTATCAACAAATTAAACTAGTGCAAGAAGAAGATGCATTCATCAACTATTGTTGACTTTTTATTAATAATTGTAAGTTCAAACCATTTAAACTTGAAAAGTCAATCATAGTGGATTTTTCATTCAATTTCTCTTAGTGAAAAATACTATCGGTCACATATCCGAATGTAAGAAGCATTGGAAAGTGACTGATATCGAAGTATCAATCTTTAGACAATAACTGGATAGGATTTCAATTATTGATGTGGGCTTTGACGTTAAGAAGAAGCAATTGGTTCTTAGGCCAAGCAGATTTGAGCAATTGTGGCAGTTGGCATCGGTAGGGAAGACAGTGAAGGTGGTCGGAGCCACCTTTCAAGATTTCAATTGCTTCAATTGGAAGATGGTTTTGGATTTGGTCAGGTTGACCTAGATCCAAACAAAATTTAAAAATTGAATTTTCAATTTTTCCCTTTATAAATTTATTTAAAAACTTCAAAAAATATGTTTTTTAAAATTTGGACCAATGGTGTAAAATAAAAAAAATCAAGATGGACTAGGATTGCTAGAAAAAAAGGTTGAGAATTGAAAAAAGATTTTGTAAAAACAAAAATGATAGGAACCAATACTACCAATCTTTTTTTTTTTATTTTTTTCCTTTAGTGTAAGTTCACACTTCAATTCAATGTCATTTTCCCAAACTTTTTTTCTCGCTTAGAAGCAAAAAGCAATGTGGACATCAAATTTTATGTCAATATATTTAAAATATAAATATTAAAAACAAAAATATCAGTAATATTCTATTATAATAAATATTACTATTACAATAATCAACAAAAATTCATGTACTTACATACATCTATTATTTACAATTAACTAATGATAAGTTATTTACAACAATTATCATTTTCATCAAAACACACCTTTATATATATATATATATATATATATATAAGTATAACTGTAAAAAAAAAACCTCTAAAACTTCTTTTTAAAAGAACATATAACTTTATACAAAATGACTCATCCAAATGATATTTATGGAATTGTCCAAAAAAATTATATTACTGTATGATAATAATAGGAGAGGATGATGCATTTTTATTTTTACTTTACAAGCACATATAATATAATTTATGATTTTACTATTTATTCATGTAAGCACCACATTTAAAAGGTACTAGTAATACACAAATAGTAAGAAAAGTCAAGGCAACCTTGCCCGAGACATTTTTGACAGCCAGTCTTGGGGCAGAAGAAGCCCATAAGCAGCAGAAACCGGTTTCATACGAATCGGGGCACCGAACTGAGGCTCCAAAAAGAGGTATTCACGAGGAGCATGAACATACGAGGGGGATATTTCAAGAGAATACTCTTTCAAAATCATAGCCAAGATAATTCTTGCTTCGTACATGGCTAGATTTTGCCCCACGCAGAATCTCGGGCCTAACCCAAAAGGAAAGAATGAGGCCATATGCTTCCCACGGCCATCGAACCGTTCTGGATTGAATTCATTTGCATCTTCTCCCCATAGTTCTCTGTCGTGGTGAACGGCAACCACGGGTATAAAAAATTGGGTGTTGGCTGGAATATCTAATTTCCCCAATCTAATGTGATTTCTTGTTCTTCTTAGTATCACAGAAATTGGTGGGTAGAGCCTCATCGTTTCATTCAAAATCATTGTCACCTTCTCAGCAAATGGAAGAAAAAATCAAATCTTTAGAGTAATTGAATCATTTTATAGTATAAAATGAATTCTTGGGATGATTAATTCTTGAACTTACAATCTTTAAGGCATTTAGATTCTTAGCATTTGGAGGGGCATCACCGCAAACTTGATAAATTTGTTCTCTGGCTTTAGTTTGCCATTCCTTATGGTTTGCTAGAAGGATAAGTGCCCAAGTCAAGAGGTTTGCAGTTGTTTCCTTACCTCCGAAATAGAAAGTCTTGCATTCATCTATAACTTCTTGAATCCCTATTGAATCTTCATCTTGGCCATAGTTTTCATTAGCAGCCATTAGCAGACTGAGAAAGTTGTTTGAATTTTCTGTTCGGTACTTTTTGGTATTAATCAGCATCTTTATTGAGTCATGAATTCCCTTCTCTAGATTCCACCTCATTCTGTTCTTCTTGGTGGGTAGAAACCTGTACATGATTTCTTTCTAAGTACAGCAAATTGTGATCGATGAAAAAGAGATGAATAAGAAAATAAAAAGAAAACATGGTAGTATTGACTGCCGACCTAAAACCAGGAATGTAGATGCTCCTCGAAGCCTCCGAAGTGAGGCTGGTTAGCTGTTCTTGCAACTCAAAGATGGGCCTCCCCTGTTCAAAGCTGCTTCCAAAAGCTGTTTTCGATATATTTTCTGCTGCCAGGTGAAAAAGTTCTTTATGCACGTCTATTTCAAATTCAACTCTTTCTTGCCTTTCCTCTTCCCATTTCTTCAGTAACTTCATGGTGTTGGCCACAATATCAGGCACCCAAGCCTGTTAAACAACAAATATTACTCTAGCTAGAGTTTCTCTGATTTATAACCAAGAAAAGAACAATCCCTTCTCCAAAATTGAATGTCTTTTAGTTCAATTTTATTAAAAATTGACATTTTATCTTTAAAACAAATTAAATGGGATGTTCAATAATACTTATTTCCAATGGACAGGTTAGACGAAAAGAAATTACCTTGACTATATCCAAGGTGAAAGCTTTGTTGATGATCTTTCTATGAACAGCCCACACTTTTCCACGAGCTGTTACTAGTCCCTCCCCTAAGAGAGGCTTCGAGATCGGGCTGACAGGAAGCTTTTCGACGGAATCATTGTGGTTTAACATGAGCTCCTTAATCAAATCTGGGTCGGTTAAGGCCAACCTGGGAGTGTTCCCCATCCAAAATAGGAAAGTCTTTCCATACATGGATGACCATCTGTGGTACATTGGAGACACTCGATGCAATATGTCATGGTTGAAAAGAATTGGCCTTGACTCAGCCTCTCTAAACATTCTTTTATTGTCCTCAGAGTTTCCATAAAGGGGATGGTGCTTAGGACCTTGAATTCCCTGGTTCTTGAAATGTAGCTGAATTTTCAGAGGAACATAGAATAAGGAATATATGAGCTTCAAGAAAAAGACTGCTAGTAGCAGAAAGATTATTGGGATCAAGATGGGATTCATGGGATGCAGAACAAGATCGCACTCCAGCACACCTTAGACAATGCAAGTCAAGAAAACCTCGAACGGTGCGTAAGTTTTAGACAGTAAATATTAAGGGTACTACTAGGAGTGTGCATGTAAGAAGATTTTATAGTAGCATTAGTCCTGATTCATGCGTGCAATTTTAAAAATTTTAAAAAAAATCAAATGTGCTATTTTTAGTCTTAAAAAAATATCAACATCCAAAGATATTCTAGGCAGCAGAAAATCTGGAGATGTGAGCTCGTTTTTGCCTATGCGAGAATAATATAATTTTTTAATTATGGATAGACAAAATTTCCTTGACAAATGTCAACAACAAATTAAGATGTTAGTTTCACCAAAAGAACAAGAAAACTATTTCACCATCACATCTTTTAAATTCATTGATCTGCTCAACCTAACCTCTTTTTCCATACATATTAGTGGAGCCACATTGAATCTTAATTTTGACTCTATTAGACCATTTCAATTTGATATAAGATCTTCAAATAATAATAATAATAATTTGAAATTAATAAGACCTTGAAGAAGGAGAAGGATTTGATGATCTTGCTCCCTCAAAGGGTTTTTTTAATTGCTGCTCAATCTTGTCTTCCTATGTATCACATGCTCTTGCTGCAAATTTGTAATGAAAGTTATACATTATTTAATTGTACATGATCAAAGGAGAAGTTTACTTGTTAAACAAAACGGGGAAAAAAAAAAAAAGAAAAAGAAAAGAAAAGCCCTCTACACAGACAGAATGGAACCCCTTAATTCAGTAATCTGCTAAAGATAATCTGTGCACCATACTGAGGCTGCAGAGTCATGTATTGTGTTGGAGCATGAACATATGAAGGAGAAATCACAAAAGAGTATTTCCTGATTATGACAGCCAGCACAACTTTAGCCTCAACAAGAGCCAGATTTTGACCCACACACATTCTGGGGCCTAATCCAAAGGGGAAAAATGAAGCCATGTGTTTTCTAGTATCAGAAAAACGTCGCGGATTGAATACATTTGCATCTTCTCCCCATATCTCCTTGTCATGGTGTACTGCAGTCATGGCCAAATAGAATTGTGTATTGGCTGGAATGCTCAGACCTCCCACCTTAACATCCATAGGTGTTTGCCTCATCAACATCACTGCTGGAGGGTAGAGTCTCAAGGTCTCATTGATAATCATGTTCACCTGTGACAAAAGAAGAAAAACAGATTATCGTATCACAGGATAGCATTACAAAATTGGGCTTGACGATGCATGAGAACAACGTAAAGAGAAACATTAAAAAAGGATGTTCTTGAAATAGTGCACGGATATCAGCCAAACAATGTATTTTGTGATCAGATCATCTTTGGCATTAGGCAAGCATTGCACAATCTTGATCAAATGAGAAGTTTATTGGAATTGAAACTCACGATTTTGAAGTCAGCAAGATTTTCTGCCGTCGGAACTTCATTGTCCTTACATGAGAGGAATACCTCTTCTCTTGCCTTGCTCTGCCATTCTTGATCCAAAGCTAGAAGGATAAGAACCCATGTCAGAAGATTAGCACTTGTTTCCTTTCCAGCAAAATAGAATGTCTTGCATTCATCTATAATTTCCTGTGTGTTCAGTTTTTCTTCTCCAGTGTCCTGATTCTTATAGGGAGCCATCAGTAAAGCAAGCAAAGAATTTTTATTTCCTCCTGTTCTACTGCTATTCTCAATCAATCTCCTAATAGAGTCCCGAGTCTCCTTCTCTAGCCTCCTCCTCATTCTGTTCTTCTTGGTGGGCAAAAATCTGCATCCACTTATATTATCTGAATTCAAGGGTAACTTATAAAAAAGATTCAAGAAACTAGAAAGCATCAAATTTTCTTGCCATTTTCATCAAGCCAAAATTAAAGAAAAAAAATCTAAATAAGACAAACAAGACTTGATCATATTTCTTGTCGATGATCATAGGCACCTGAAACCAGGAATGTAGACACTTCTTATTGCCTGTAAAACAAGGCTCACTTGCAGATCTTGTAACTCAAAAATTCTGCTCCCTTCTTCAAAACTGCTACCAAAGGCTGTCCGGGATATGATATCTGCCGAGAGTTTATGAAGTTCTTTGAATACATCCATTTCAAATTCATCTTTTGCACCATTCTCTTCCTCCCACCTGTCTAACATCTTTTTCGTACTAGTCACCATTTCTGGAACCCAGTCCTATTAAAAACAACACATGATTAGAAATTGTAACAGAACAGCCCTTGACAACATAAGCTGGAACTCAACGTAGCCCAGAATATTAAATAAAATATAAAACTAAAAGAAATATTATGTCTGATCTGACTTAAATTAAAGAAAAAGATGATTAGAGACTTATATTATTGATAAGGAGCATTAAAAGTTGTTACAATATGTAATGACTACCCAAAATAATTCAAAAAGAAGCAATGAGTTCAAGGGTTAAGTTAAAATTAGAGTAAACAGTAATTTTTTGTTTTTTGTTTTTTGTTTTTCCCCACCATAGAGAGAGGTAAAGTTAAAATGAAAAGGTGAAAAAATGACAAGAGGGCTAACCTTAATTCTCTCCATATTAAAGGCCTGACTTGTGATTCTTCTATGAACAGCCCATTTTTCACCACTAAGCCCAATAAGTCCCTCTCCAAAAAGTAGCTTAGACAAGGGATTGAACCCGACCTTTTCATACGAGCCACTTCTGTTGAGCAAAATCTCCTTGATCGTGTCCGGCTCAGCAATAGCCAACCTGGGTTTGGGCCCAAACCAATATAGGAAGTTCTTTCCGTATGCCCTTGACCAGTTGCTGTAGTGTGGAATCACCCGATGGACTATGTCATGGGAGATTAAAATTGGCTTCGACTCAGCTTCTGCGATCATCAGCCTTCGGATCTTCGCCGTGTTCCCGAAGATGGGGCGGTAATCTGGGCCTCGGATACCCTGTTTCCTGAAGTGACTTTGAATTTTCAATGGAACCCAGATGATGGAGTGTAGGAATTTCAGTAGAATCAGAAGCAGTAGAATCAAGAACAAGAGAAGAAGGGGATGCATAGTGAATTTTCGTAATCTGAGAGAGTGATGAACCTAAATCTAGAGGTGGATATTGAAAGAGGAACAAGAAGATAGAAATTGTCAAATTGCTAGGCAGTTGAATCTTGGATAGGTTAGTTAATTTATTAGCATATTGCTTTCGCTGACTCTCCTAGAGGAAATTTGACAACATACTCGAAGCATATTATGGCCACGGGAGGAAAGAAAGGACAAATCACGGACCATTCATGATAATAAAATACCATCTCCATATTTGTAAGTCATCATTTTACGTAGAGTAAAGATTTTTAAAAACTATTATGTCATATAGAAATGTACTTCTTTTTTCTTAATAATTATAATTATTTTTATTTATAATAAATGGAAAAAAAATTAAACGAAGGTAAAATTAAAAAAGGTATTATAATTATATATTGACAATTATAAAATAATAAATTATATTATGATATATTAAAAAAATTTTAAAACAACTTATATTGTAAAATTGATGAAGTATTTGGGGGGGGGGGGGGGAGCATGTGAACTCTATATTAAATTTTTATTAATTCTAAAAGTCTAAATATTCAAAGAAAAGTTGAACTTATTCACTTAAGATACTACATGCAAATAACTAGTAGTTATAAATAATATATCTAAATATTATGGTGAATAACGAAAACTTATCTTATGAAGGTTGATATTGTGTGTAATTTTATATATTCGTGGTTATTGACTATGGGATCAAAATTTTCTTGTGTGCAATATTACATTGATTGTTTTAAACTATATATATAAATAGAAGTTTCTAATAATCATTTTCTTTGTTTTTAAATATAAAATTATTTTATAATAATGTTTAATAAAAAATTGATATTTATTTGTCGTTATCACTTAAACCTAAAACATTTCAATGAGGCTGCCTTTAGAGCAATTTCTTTTAAGTGACTCTTTAGCATTATCAAATTGGCTTCCAAAATGGTATCTGAATGAATTTGACAATTTCAGCTTATCAATAATAATATTTGAAAAAAGAGTAGAACGTCACCTCAAGCCCACTGAATTCATCCTCCAGACCTCCACCATGCCAGGCCCAAATCTGTTGTCCTATTCATAATTTCAGTCACAATCAACTAATTTGACATTTTAAAATCTTATTTTGATTACTTTTGTACTTTGTTCCATAATTTTTTTTTTTTCTTTACCCAGTTGGTTATGATTAGACAACTTATTAGTATAATTGTATTTTTTAAGAAAAAAAATCACACAAAAATTAAATTAACGATAGTCAGACCAAATTAATAGAATAAATTCATTATCATGCTATTTAAAAAGCCAAAAATAAATTTTAATTGAGTTATATGTCAGGCACATCTAGAAATATAATTTAACTGGGTTAGAAATCTGAATTTAACTAATTAATATTTGTTTCCTGACTATTTAAATACTATAATATCGAATCTGTCTCAATTAATTGGTCAAGTGGTTTTTGATTTGATTTAAGAACACAATTAGAAAGAATAAATTGTTTAATTCTAATTTGTTTTAGGATAAAAAAAAAATTAAAGACTAAAACGTTAAACTAATCAAAGATCAATCTTAAACACATCAAATTTCTTATTTATTAATTTAGAAACCTTTTGACTCACTAGCCCAACTTAAATTTAATATGTATTCAATAATTAATTTATTATAATGCATACTTTTAATACAAAATTACAAATTTTCATCTCTTTTATTTTTGAAACCATAAACTTAAAGATCAACACTTCGAAAACGATTTGAACCAAACTTCTTAAAACATAATATTATAAGAAAAGTCAGACAGGTGAAATAAAATTCCACTTTATTTCCTTAAAAAACAGTCATTTTCTTAATAAAAACAAATTTCGAAGGAGAAAAAAAAAAAAAGAGTCAGCGATTAACTTTTTAAATAAAGATGAATGAAAAACCTTCATTTTTTTTCATCTGAAGGTCCGTCGGCCCGAAATGAGTCTTTAACGACTAAACCCCACATTCTTTTATTCTTCTTTTTGTAAATTCTGGCTTTTTCCTTTGTTTTTTTTTTTCCTTCGCTTTAGTATATGAGAACACGTCAATCCAAGGTCATATTTTCAGTCTTTTTTTGTAGCTTAATCCCTAAGTAATAAAAATTAGGAGATAAGAGGTAGAAACGAAGGCTCTGTTGACATCAGATATTACACGGCAACCAATTGCCACGACAAATCAAATACTCTGTTCGTTTGCTTAATTTTAATTTAATTTATTAAATCATCCTTATAATAATTGATAGTAAAAATCATGAATTATTAGATGTTTATCTTTTGAAATTAAAGAAATAGCAATGTGATTCGTAAGAATTGAGGGTTTGCTTTAGTAAATTTAAATTAGTAAATAATGCTTTCTTGATTTAAAATTAAAATTAAATTTTGATTTTTTGTAAATTTTAATAAATTTGATTTAATGAATTTAAATTAATAAATAATACTTTCAATGTTTAAAGAAATGTTACGAACTACAAACTCACCATATCGTACATACAAATTGCTTCTTTATATTCACGTGATAAACACACAGTCAATTTTATATAAATATAAAGAGAAGCATTCTGTATGATTAATTTTGAAGAATTTCTCATTATATTTAATATATCAAATTATCTCATTTACTATTAATGTAGTTAATGGCAGCCGAAACATAAAATTTTAAACTTCTTGCAAAATTTTAAATTGAAATTATGTGATAAAAAAAATTAAAATTTGATAAAATATGACTAGTCAATTCTGATTTGACTCATTAAATTATCACCATTCAAATTTAGAATTGATATCTCATTTTCAAAATTAATAAATATTTTTTAAAAAATTAATATTGTTACATCGAAAATTAATTAAGTCATAATTTTTCAATAAAATTTACTATAATCAAAATAAGACATTATTCGAAGTATATATTTATTGTATCCAAACTTTGAGATCTAAATTGGGAGCTACAATGAATAATTGAATTTACAGAAATGTAACTTACTTTGCATGAAGTGCTGCAGAGAAATTTACCAAAAAAAAAAAAAAGTGTTGCAGAGAACAAATTTATACTTAGATTAAAAACACGTTGCAGTACAGGAACATGAATGTCGTCCTTCGCCTGATGCTGCTTTTCCATATGAAGCCATAGCCGAGAACTCTCTCTCTCTCTCAATCAAACATTGGCATTAAATTCTCTTCTGAAATCTCTGACCCCGATTGGCAATAGTACTATTAGTAGTCGTATTATCAGTAGTCTTTTTTTGTTAATTTCAGATTTGACTGCTCGGACCCGATGACTACTGACCAACATTATTATCTCTTCAAGTACTTGCTAAAATTATTATTATTATTATTATAGCAAACATTGTCCCACATTTGAGCTGTCTCCAGTCTCCCATTCCATTACAGTGTAGGTCTCTAGGATAGGATCCCACAACCCCCCTTTCAAAATATGCACATATAATTTTTCCACTACTTAGTCAGTATCCACTTCTCTTCCATTCCCTTCTCTTCTTTAAGTCAAACTCTCCCAGAGAGCAAATGCATTCTGCAGCATCTCCAATTCAGACTCCATTTTTGCCTTATGGTACTTTTTGAACTTTAGGGACACCCCAGAAAATTCTCTCTCTTTTATTTTCTTTTATGATCGATCCCTTCAAACACGATTTCAAAATATGTTTCTTTCAGTGATGCTGTGATGGTACCACTTTCTTTAATTTGCACGAGGAGGATACAGAAATATCAAAGGAAAGAGTAAGGAAGCATATGCATATGCATATGCTACTTTTTTGTCAGAAAAAGGGGACCAAGATTTTGAGCCGTCCGTCCGGAGGAGTCGTATTTGCTAGCTATACAATTCCATTATGAATCAATGACAATTATATCACTTAAAACGTTGGCTGATCTGGAATCCACTAATTTGACTTAGTCAAGGCAGGAATGAATACATCAGACGCAATCTAGTTCCACAAAACATAACCAAGAGGAAATTAAACAAGTCCTTTCATAGCAGTTCCCTTCTATCATTGACCTGAGTCTGTTTTTGGCATTTCCTATGTCCCCATACACAACCGATAACAGTGGCATTTTCAGATTCACCCGCATTTAAAGATCCCTCCCCATAATCTACTAGCAGATCTAAACTCAAGTACCTGTATTGATCATCTTTAGTAGAGAAAATAAATAGCAAATGACATGGTCTCTTCCCTCGTCTGGCTAGAAATCAGTCAAAATTTTGCAATCATACAAGTTCTTACATACACATCTTTCTTGATGTTGCATGCTATTGACCTCTAAGCCTATAAAAGAAAAAACAAGACTATATTAACGCACATTTCAGAATCATAGCTGCTACTGATCACAACCCTATATACAGTACGGAGAGAGATTTTCAAAAGGCAAAAAAAAAAAAACTCCCCTCAAGTGAAAAAGGAAGAGAGATTGAAGGAAGATTTTAAATACGGAGCATTAAGTAGTATTAGTTCATTTTGACACTTAGAGCAAAGCTGGCTTCCTATCAGGAGAATCATCCCAGCTATTCCCAGACATGTTGACATCTCTATATGAAGATGCCGCAGCAGCCACGTGAAGCCCATGACCTCCCATTGAATTCAAATATGCCGAGAAGCCGTCGGAAGGTGCTCCGTCGAGGCCCATTCCAAGACCCAGAAAATCGAGAGTGGTGGGCTTGCCACCAAAGATCGTTGCAGGACCCATCATGAGATTGGTTACGGCCGAAGAAGCATCAGAGGGTGGCCCTAATCCGAGGCCAGGAGCAACCGAATTGTTCTCCGGCTTTACATGGCTCAACCAGTTTGTTGTGGAAGCATTATTGGCGGCATTCGTGCTTGGATTGCTGTTATCTTGAAGCTCAGATGAAGTCGGCATCGCCAAACCAAGGCCTCGAAGAAATGAGGAACCAGATGTTGTTGCACCTATTTGAGCAGCTTTTTGTAGCAATGCAGTTGCAGATAAAGCTGGTTGAGGATTTGCAGTATAGTGCCTAGAGTGATCCTGGGTAGTGGTTGGGAACAGCGAAGAAGGTCCGTTGCTGGATAGGTAAAGGGAAGACGACAGAGACAATGACACGGGTTCCACAGCACCATGCTCAGGTCCGCCCATGGCGCACAGTAGGCTGGAGAATGAAGGAGGTGCCGCGGCCGCCTGTGATGATTGTGCCAGCCCAGCTGTTGCAGAGCCTCTAAGCATACTAGTAAATACGCCAGCGCTACTACTGACATTAGCACTAGACTTTGGAGAGGAGGAGCCACCCGCGGCAGCATTGGTTGTGGAGGTAGTCGTAGTAGTGGATATTTGTGCTGTCAATGCCTGCGGTTGCGCACGTCCATTTTGATTTTCCGGCAGCTCTACACCCAAAAGACCAATAAAAGCAAAAGAAACCCGACAATCAAAGATAAAATAAATTGTAAAAGAATTATAAGGAAAAAGCTTTTTCAGTAAAGAACAGCCTTTTTAGTCTTTTAGATCCTGAATCCCATTATCCAACTTGAACTAAGAACCTTTCGTGTAAAAGCATGTAGCAATCATGGAGTCCTTTCCTTCACCAAACCCCCCCCCCCCCCTTTCAATTTTTCTTCGATCCTTGAGCTACCATCGTTCATTATATTCTTTTATCACCCTCCTAGCAAAAGCTAGAATATCCTAATCAATGAACTTATGAACCCATGAACTAAAGAGTGTAAATGCATACACTGTATACCAAACCGCTGCTCACAAGTAACCAAGTAATAGTCACATAATACGGCCAAGGATGCACATGAAAACAAGGACACTAATGGACAAACTATCGCAATAAAATAGAGCAGAAATCACATGAAAGTTGCAGCAGCAATTAGGAAATAAAAAATAAAAAAAAGATAAGTTCTGCAATAATATATATTCTTGAAATATTTTTTTATGAGAAGGATTCATGACATCTACGTTTTGTCTTGGCTTCCAAGAAGTAACTAGAATGTGGACAATTTGAAGATTGTGCTTTCATTAAACACGTAACCAACCTGAACTCTGAATCGACAAAACCGGAGAAAGCACACCAGTTGACGGAGTAAGCGGAGGTGGTGGTGGACTGGAGGATGAAGCTGCGGTTGCAGCCTGAACTTTCAGTGTCCCTTCCTCATTCGTAATCGTCAAACTCTGGGACCTCGCACTCTCCTGTGCTAATGCATCACAGAAGGCCCTATGCGTTATGAAACTATCCCTCCTTCAAACCAGAAACAAACGTTCGAAAACAACCAAAAATTTCAGTAACTCATGCAGAAAATAAATTAACCAGCGAGAGATTTGGGTAAGGAAAGAGAGTTGAAATCTGTTAAAACCTCGAAAACAAGGTGCCGCAATCGCAGCGGTACTCACGGGTACCGCAAGTTTTCATGTGGGCTTTCCAATCAGACATTACCGCATACTTCTTGGAGCAGCGTTCACACTTCCACTTCTTCTCACCGTGTTTTCTACAGAAGTGCTTTTTAATGCCTGTGAGATCACCGAGAGCTCTTGAAGGGTCATGATGAACGCAGGATGGCTCGGGGCAAACATAAACACGCTTCTTCACTTCTTTGCCATTTCGCTGCCGCAGTTTCCATGGCAAGTTATGACCTCTTCTGTGAAGCTGAAGATTCTGATCCCTTTGAAAACCTTTGTTGCAGATCTCGCAAACAAATCGGTTTGTTGCTAAAAGAGTCTTTGGTGATAAAGCTATCACCTCCGCATCTGGATCTGCAAATCCAAAGGAGAAAAGAACTTCATCTTTTTTGTGCTTAAGAGTTGCAATAAAAATAAAATAAAAATTTTAAAAGGGGAAATATAGCCTTAATTTTTTACAAAAAAAAAATCGAATTACCAGGCATTCCGGGCAGATTACGCTTTCTTTTGGTGGGTACAATTTGGGCAGGTATTGTTTGATTTCCAGTAGAAGAAACACTAGCTTCTTCAGAAGCTGAAGGGACCGTCGTCATTGCTGATGAGCTATTCATTTCCACCATTTTTTCCTCTCTCTAAGAACTCCAAGCTTAAACGTCCACAAATTTAGTAACAGATAGAAGCTGATGAGTCCTCAATATAGCACCAAATTTTGTACGTTTTCCCAATCAATCAGAATCAACCATCCAGAACACTCACTAGAGCAAAATTCTGATAATTTCTGAGAACTAACCCTACTCTTTCCGGTGGATTGTTCTCCGAAACTAAACCCAAAGAGTTGCAGAAAATCAAATGCTTGGAGGTGTCAAGAATGGAAATTTTTCTGATAAGACGTGAACTTTCTTGGAAAAAAAAACACACACAAAAAATGAAATACTAAAGACAAAACAAAAACGGATTTCGGAACCGTTCTTGAATCGAGCCAAATGAGAAAGCAAAATCAATTTAATTGAAAAGTCAAGGCTCCCGACCGAAAAGTATCATTTTCACACATCGGCGGCGGCGGTGCGTGCCGCAGTGTCTACTTCGCAGGAGATGATGGGCAGCAAGAAAAATACTACAGAATACAGATTTGAACGAAGTTAAATGAGGGGAAATAAACAATGAGTATTTTGAAGCGGCGGCAGCTAACCACGGGTGGGTGTCTGTCCTATTACTATTTCTCTTTTTCCTTTTTGCTTTGGATTTTTCTTTTCTTTTTTTTTTTTTTAATCCAACGGAGAGGTAGAGTTGATTAAGTAGATGTAGACGTGTAGTTATACAACATTTTGTTAGTTTAAAATTTATTGTAAATTTAATACTTACCGGTTTGTACTTGAAAAAATTCATGTATTTCTTTTTTCTTAAAGTAAATCGTGAACCTAATTTATGTCCAAACACATATTTATGATTTATATCAAATTATGTAATTAAATATGAGACTCAAAACATAAAATAAATACAAATTATATGTATTTTATCGAATTTTTTATGGTTTGATTCAATTTCAACTACAAAATAGGTTCATATCATAATTTTCTTTTCTATTTTTTCCATTAAAAATTATAATAACAATTTGTAAGATCTTTTTATTACAAAAATTATTCTTAATTACAAGTTATTTGAACTTTCTTTTTTCCTCTCCTAATGGTAAGTTATTGTAAATTAGTTTAATAAATATTTCACTCATTTATTTCAATCTCAATCATTATTTCTATAAAACATTTTTTTTATTTTTTTTCTTAATATTCTCCTCAATATGTATTTTTCGAGGAAAAAAATTAATCTTGAGATTGATGGAACTATAACATATGATTTATAAATAGGAATAAAAAGAGTAATTGTTATGTAAATATGGTCAGCGTTGAAATTTTAAAAGTAATTGATTGTTGAAAAGGTTTTTCCAACAAAAAAAAAAAAAGGTGAGAAAGTAAATATCTAAAATTTAAATATTTTAAAATAAAATGTAAATAATCAATTTAATCTTTCTTTATTTTTTTATTGAAATAAAGTACACTTTTAATTATGAAAAATAGAAAAAATAGGGAAGGGTTCCTAAAAAAAATAGTACTACAACCTCCTCCATAGTTTAAATGTCTAAATTTGCACTTAAAATTTACTCACAACCTCCTTAGTCCTTGATTTAGATATTTATGCTCACCGTCCTTATTACTGTTTATAAATCATTAGTAATTATTTTGTCAAAAGTAAAGTTTTTTTTTCATTCAATTGTCATATTTGTGATTTTAATCAAAGTAACAACAATGACTAGAGAAATGAGAGAGAGAGAGAGATAATATTATAAAAGGCAATGAAATACATAATAAACTAACAAAAAAGACTTATGTTTAATAATAAGAAAATATAGGTCGAATAACTTATAAATAATAACAGATAGTGTATTAACTAAGTCAAAAGTCTCATTATTAATCATACCAATTAATTAATACTACTTTTATTTTATAATATAAGACATTAATCGTGCGTTGTTAATAGATTAATAAATAATAAATATATGTATATTTTATCTCAAATATCATTTATGTATCTTATTTATAATTATAATTATATTTCTTCACGATAAATATAAGAAGGAATTAAATAGGTATAAATAGTGAAAAAATACAATAAATATGTATCGATATTTGTAAAATGATTTATATTGTGGGACAATTGAAAGAGATTTAAATTATTTATATTTTGATACGAAAGAAGTAATAAATAAGTAATTTTAATGTAATACCTTGATTAAAGCTAAGTACCCTTCTATATGTTTATATAAAATCAAATTAAATACTATATTCAATTTACAATTGAACAACAAAGGTAAAAGTTAACAAATTTGGTTATTGTACCAGAATATAATATCAGGATTATTGGTCGTTGAAGCTAATACTCTGAATTACTTTTACAACAAAAAATAATAAAGTAAAAAGATTTTTGGTTTACTTTCATTTCAGTTTTTGAGTCCTACGGCACAGCAAAATTAGTTCGCGCCTCAAATCTGTTCGTCCACGTGGCAAAGGGGACTGTTAGACGACACTTGTCGGAGAAACTCGGACTCTGCGGTGAATTGCTTTGTCTTTTTGCGATCTCTGTGGAATTTGAACCGTTTAGTAATAGTAGTAGGCTTTTGGTAGTAAGCAAAATTCCAAAAACAATTCGCCCACACATTGAGGCATTCCAGATTTCCCCAAAAAAAAATGGAAAAAGCCATTTGGATAAAAATGAATGCTACCAAAATGACCAAATAGGGGTATTTTGGATATTTTGGTATGATGAAAAGACTAAAAAGGAGCAAAAAAATTTTTTGGACCAATTTACTATAAAGGGCATTTATGACATTGTAACTGATTTTGGACAAATTTTGGTCAAAAAATTTTGGCCAAATAGCACTACCCAAAAAAAATATATTTTTTATTTTAACGAGACCCAGAAATAAAGCTTACTATTAACACCATACCTACTTAATAAATAGATACCCTTAAGATAAGAAAAGATGGTTAAAAATATGTGGGCAACGTGCCTTACAAAATTTTATACAACGTACATTTTGAAAGTGTCAATCTCAAGAACATATGTTACTAATTATATTATTAATAATGATTTATAAATAAAAAAAATTATTAGTAAAAAATAATTGATTTATAAATAAAGATAGATAAAAAATATATTTTTATTTAAAACATTTGTATTTTCAAATAATTGTATTTAAAAACATTGATTTAATTTATTAGCCTGAATAAATATTTTGAGATGAGAATTTAATTAAAAAAAAAAACAGTGAGAGATAGTGTGTAGTTCTAGTTAATGGCTAACTATACACATTCAGTTTAAGAGTGTGTTTGGATACATCATTCATTTGGATGGTGTCATTTTATTCCGTAAAATGTACTTTTGGATTGAAGTTCATTTTTTGCTTAAAAACAAAAAAATCTGACCTAAACCTTAATTGAAACACCAATCTAACATGTGATGAATCGAAAATTTTTATTTTTGAATAAAAAAAGACTTCAATTGATAAATGCATTTTACGTGCTGGATGGATAATGTGTGTTTGGATGGTGTATCCAAACACACAATAGTATTAATTAGTGTTTTTAAAATAGGACTGGACATCGAATCGGATGGACATAGAGTTAATATTGGACTAGTCGGATCGGATTCAACATGGTTTTATCATTTTTTATTTCTTAATAATTTTATAGAAATTTAATAATATAGCATAAAAATTTTATATGAAAGTAAATTCTTATTTTTCAAATAAATTTTATATTTATTTTGTAAGGAAAACAAATAGTATATATAGTTTAATATTAACTTTATTATAAAAATAATAATTTTGATGTACAGAAATATGATTATAAATAAATAAAAACTCAAATTTAAAAAAGACGTTGTAAATTTTGATTACAGAATAAGATTTTATTACGTTAAAACAAAATAAAACATAAATAACACAGGTTCTTAAATGAGTTGGCTAGTCGTGCCGGGACTGGTTATTGTTAATAACCATGGTGTTAATGAACAACTATTACTACAAATTCCGGTCAAGTTTAGTCCATCGAAATACTTCGAGGTTCGAACCCCGTTTCATTGAACTTGGGTTGCTTAATTTATGTTAGAAGAAGAACTCGACTTAAATAAGAAAACCAAGTACTATGAAACAATCGAATGTCCTGTGGTGGAAATATGTGGAGATTAATTATAAAACATTTTATTTAAAAATATAATTTTATCTTAATTATTCCCATATAAACGAGAAATATTTAATATTTTATATCATATTAACTATTATTTTATTATAACAAAATATTTAATTTTCATGCATACGTTCTTATTTTATTGTATAGACATATATTTTTAATATTAATTAGTTTACCCTATAACTTTTTTCAAAATTTGTTAAGATCTTGACAAAAAATAATAACCCCTTCATTTGAAATTAGATATAGTTATTTTATTTATAGTTTGAGCTGTTCTAAATTTGATATTTCATTTTTTAAAAAATGGTTATTGTTATATTTAAAATTAATCAAATAAAAAAATTTTAATAAAATTTGTTAAAATTAAAAAGAGACTTCGTGAAAAGTAATAATTATTTTTATATTAGAATTACAAAAATTATTTTTTTTACCAGATTTACCTCTAGTAAATTTGAATGTCTGTAATTCATTAAGTGATAATTTTCCTTGTATATTTAAATATATTCTAAAGTATGGTCTGAAGATGCAGCTTGTATATTATAGGTCGCGGATTCAATTCGGATTTATTACAGATTCTAGTCTTAGTTAGTTTTGCACCTACTAATGATATAATCGAGGTGTATATATGAGTTTGATTTAGACATTATTTGTAAAATAAATAAAGGAGAGGGACAATGAGACATTTTAAATCTTAACTAATTTAATGGATGTATATTTAAATTTGAAAAAATTGAAATAATATATTAATATAAAAACACTTAAACTCTATTAAAAAGAGTGCTATAAATTTGCAAAATGGGGATAAGTTTGGACTTTGGATTATGTTGCCTAGATGGTCGCATTCATCCATGTGGACATTATATCTTGGGAAGCATTGAAGCACCCAGCGAGATGGCAGAATGAAAGAGGATAAGGACGAAGGAAGAAACCAACCACAAAGAAATTTCTGCGGACAGTTTTGTCGGCTACCGAGTTTGAGTGTGGGCTTTCGTGTGATTCCGAAGGTGGGAAAAAAACAAGTTGCCCAGTTAATTCTAACGTTGGGAACCAGCTGTTCTGTCTGACTCTCAACGTCAAATTTCTAGTCAAATTTCCAGTCAAATTGAGTGTCTTTTTTTCTTCTTTTTAAAATTCTTTTTTAATTATACTCTTTTTAAAATTTTTTATAAGGAATGTAAAGAATAATAATAATAATAAACTTTTATGACAAACAAGTTTTTATATACTAGAGGTGTGTATGTATAAGTAAGTATCCGACAACTCTTTTTTTTTAATAATGTTAATACTTCTTCATATTTTGGGGTTTTATTTCATTCTTATCTTTTTGTAAAACTAAATTTAAAAATTACGGTCAAATGTATCATTAAACTCCTCATATTGTAAAAATAATCATATTGAAGCCTTAATTTTTTTTCCTATTTGAATCATTTAATTTGTCATAACGAATATATTAAACCTCTTGAATGTTTATTTTAACCCATAAAACTCTTAATATATCTCAAACCATTCTTATAAGTTTTTTCACACAATAAGTGTACATCGCATTTTATATTTTTGTACTCATCTTGTCATTTCTCTTCAGTCATAAAATAGTTTTAAACAATATTTTACAACCAAGTTGAATATCAAATTGAAAAATTTATTAATTTAAGTTTTAGTTGTCCAATCATAATTAAATTATAGTTAAAACATAATTAAATACCAAAAATTTAATTAAAACAATTATAATATTTATTGTAGATAATATATTTTTATTAATAAAAAGAATGTAACATGATAAATTATTTTGGGTAAATTTTAATGATTAATGGATAAATCTTAAATTTGTTTTAATTAAGAAATTTATCTTTGAAACAATTCAATCAATAGATCTATAATTTGACTGAACTATAATCTAATGTTAAGATATTTTTTATGATTTCAACATTGTGTGATAAAGAGTTTTGTATGAATGATTAAAATGTATCAAGGATTTAATGAGTTAAAATAAAGTTCAAATATTTAATAGAATGATCATGATAAATTGAAGAACCTAATAGTGTAAAACAAAAGTTTAAGGCCTTAATAATGTTATTCTTACAAGGCGAGGGATTTAATGATATATTATGTCAAAATTTATTATATTCCTTTTCCTTTCTTTTTTGTCATTTAAAAACATAAAGGAGTATTGGATTAAATTAAATTCAGAAACAAAATTAAATGATCACTTTAGAATTAAATGAGTTTGAAAGTAGAAAAAAAAATCAGGACAGAAAAGTCTTCGTCAAAAAAAACAAAAAAAAAAAAAAATCTCTAATGCCGTATGGATGAACTTGCTGCTCAAGATATTACATTCCAAGACTATAATTCATCCGTTTGAAGATAAAAAATAAATAAATGCATAGTTCGTGTCAATATAAACATATAATCACTTAGAAAAAAAAAAGTTGATTTACTATGTATGGTTTAAAAGTGTATAATCAGTTGACTATATATTTCTATTACACATTTTCTTGACACTCTTATTATACTGATAAAAATTTAACAAATATCTATAGAAAGTTAAACTTATTAATAGGGTTTAGTTTATTTTTTTATGATTTATATATATAAAAAATATATAAAACAATGATTAAGATTACATATAAAATTTTTATTTGTGTAGCATAAAGTGACACATAAATTTTATTTGGTTGCAGTTTATATTTGAAATTAAATGTTTTTTATATATATATAAAGAAAAAGAATGCCGTTTATATCATCTAAATTCATCAATTATCTTTATTAACTTCAAATGAGACTATTGCTAATATCTCGTAATATGTTGATCTCGAGGCTTATTGTCCAATGTTACCATTCACCACTAAGTTAGTATGATTTTATTTATTTATTTATTATGTGTAATTGGCTATTATTAAGTGGGAAGGGAACGAGAATATAATTCGCTATTCATTTAGATTTATTATCCACATATTAAAGATTCAAAAATATTATTATTTTTAATTAAAACTTTTTTTTAGGGCAATTGAAGTATGAAATTGGAATAAAAGATACTGTTTCTTCATTTATTAAATATAAGTTACCTGTCGTAATTTTATAAAAATTAAGATAGTTTTTTCTCTAAAATATTCTATAATAGCTATTTAAAAAAATATAAACACTATTTCAATATATCATTAGAGATATAATATAGAAAAAAACACATTCAAATATATAATTAACTAATAATAATGATTTATAATTAGTGATGAGAAAAATTAATTAGAATAATTTATATATAGTGATAAAGGGAATATGAAAAAAAAAAGCCATACAAGTAGAGTAATAAATATATATGAAAAATTTTTAAACATTATATATAAAGAATTTTAAATTTTATAACGTCGTATATTATGATTTATTTCAAGTATAAAAAGTGGCAGTAACATTTTATTTTTATCCAAGGAACAATAGCCTGTTTCTGGCGCAGAAGTATGTACCTGTGCAAAACCTGTTTGCTTTTTATAGGGGAATTGAGGAAATCATGGTAAATCATTACCCCCATGAAGAGGCCCAAAAATCCAATTATGTAATGATTAGTAGTCGTTGGTGTAATTGTCTTGGGTTCGTGTACCCATACCAAGATCGGAGAGGGAAATCTATCACACACTAAAGACTGGAGTGAACACATGCAATCGAATCATCTTTACTCATATCCTCCAAAAGTTCATAAAAAAAATGTACCTTTTTATATAGTTTTGTCTCACATTAAAATAAAATAGATATATTTATAATTTATTTGGTATAAAACTAGACTCATTCTTATTATAAATTTATGATGAAGCCAGAGAAGAAAGAAAATAAAAGATGATAAGACAAAGCTATTATTATTATTATTATTATTAATGTGTAATTCACTTGGAAATTCAGATTCCTACCAAATTCATTCCATACTGTAAATAGACACATCAAGGAGTAGATAAGAAATTGGAGTGGTCAAAGAGAGGAATCATCTCACATCCCTCATCTCTAATCTTTAATGCACTTTTTGTCCAAATTTAGATATACAATTAAAAATATTTGAAATTGAATGTATCATTTATAAAAATAAATGGACTTTTAATATAAATTTTTATTAATTATCTTTTTAATTTGCGAATTTATGTCCAATAATCAAATGTCTCACCATACTTACATTAATAAAAAAGATAGAATGATGACTTTAATAATGTCAAAATATATTTTTTAATATTTGAACAAATTAAAATAACAAATTCGATCTTAGGTAAAGAGAATAATAGGTTTTTTTTTAATTATTATTTGAAAATCAGAAGAGCATAAAAAGAATGAAGTCATAAAGACTTTTATCTTCGACGTACTTCAGATTTATTAAAGAGTTTCACTTAGACGGTTATACCCTGACTCCGGACTTGTCTTTCTACCAGATCCATATATACGTGTGAAAACGGATTTCATGGTTTGGACAGATTCTCAATTCCTTTGTTTTCCTTCTATTAGAAACTTCAAACAAAAGATGTTGACCAACATTCTCGAGAAGAAGTACTCTATTCTTTCCTTCCCATATTATCCTCCGTCCCAAAACCTACCGCACCTACCCCTAAAAAAAAAGAAGCAGTTATTTTGTAATTAAATATATCAATTTAAAATTTTTTAAATATAAAATTTCAAAAGCGACTTTGAATATTCTCATCCTATTTTTCCTTTCAAAAGTTTAATTTTTCATCCAACACCATAGAAAAAAAAATTCAACCAAACATCTATTTTTTAAAATTAAATATTGCCTAAATTTACAATTAAATATTTTTATTTCATTTTAAGTTATTTTGAATTAATTGTTTTTTTACTTAATAAAAAAATTGATTTAAAAAAAAACTGAAATATTCAACATTCTTTTCTTATTATGGTTAAAGATCTAGAATTGAGGCTAACGGTAATGATGAAGTGCACCGTGGAATAGACGTTAAACAAGAAGTAATGAAAGGGGAGAGGTAGCATTATTGGCATTTCATTTTCTCCGCGGGAGAGAAAGGGATCCATCCATTTTGACTATTTAAAAGAGTAGTAATGAATAAGCATATGATATCATATCAAACTTTTTTTTTTCTGGAGAATAAATGATGAAATGTTGAAACCGTGTCTGAGTGATAAGAGAGTATGAGAGATGGTGCTGAGTGAGTACTTGAAAAGGTAAAGACATTTTTCTCTTTTCGTGCCTTGTTTCTATGTCTGATAAGGACCACTCCACTCGGCAAAACTCATAAAACAAAAAAGCAATACTCATGGAATTGTTTTGACTTAATTAAAATGTAAAGAGTGATTTGGATTTTTAAAATTTTATCATTTTATTCTTTTCTTTAACTTAAATATTAGAAGGTAAAGTCTTAAATTAAAGAGAATGGTAATGATTTTTATGAAAAAAAAATTAGTTATTTTTTAAAATTAAAAATTTATTTTTTATGCATTCCAAAATAAAAATAAAATCATATCATTTCAGAAGAAATTAATATTTATTTATTTATTTATTTTATTATATTGAGCGAGAATTGGTGGAGGTGGATGTGGTCGTGGGGAATGGGCTAATGGGTTTTGTTTTTGGGATGTTGGGGTAAGGAAGGAATGCAAATGAGTTAAAACAAAATTCTATCAAACAAGTTCTAATGGACTAAATTCTATCCTACTATTGAGTTGAGCAGTATATTTTATATAAAAAATATTTTAATTATATAATTATATGTTTTAATAATAAAACAGTATAAAAATATATTAGAGTAATAAAAACGTAATTAAAAAAAAAAAGAAACATTTCCATTGACGAAATTGAGTCAAACACGATCCTCAACTAAAAAAAATGAAAAAATCAACTTATCAAGCACGGTTACTCAAATTTAGATGTTAAGTTTTTATTTTTATTATATATATTTTTAAAGTTATGAGAACTTTTTTTATTGAATTTCAATTTTTATTTGAATTTATTGTGCTCTCAAAACTTGATATAATCTTTTTATCATTATACTCTGTACTTAATTCGTTCTGAAATATAAATCTTTTAATAGTATTTTATTTGTGTACAATATAAATTATTTTGTCATTATTAATACATCAATATTATGTTTTTTTCACTTTTACTCTTCAATGATATTTTTATCTATTTATTATAAAGAAAAAAAGTATAATTATGAATAAAAAAGAATAATGATATTTTTAACAGATTATAATTACATTTAAAATTTTTTAATTTATATAAAATGATTGTTAACTATTTATATTGTTACTTGGAGATAGTGACTCATTGATACAAAACTCCCCACGTGCTAATCTTAGTTTTTTAATTATTTTCCTATTAAGTTTTTTTTCTACTTGTGCATTAAGCCTATATTTTCCTGAGTATATTTCGGTCCGTCAATTCAATTAACTCAAGTTCCTAAAAAAGGACATATAATACAGTAAAACTTGTATGTCTTGAGACAAAAGAAGAAAAAAAAAATGTGAAACAAAATAATTTAACTTTTGACAAAAAAAGGGAAAATAATTGAAGCTGAACACTATACCTCCAATATGTCTGCTTCCAGCTGTAAGGCCGGTGGGGGACGCAGGGCAATTGAGCACACAATGTCAAAAAGGAAGAAACTAGTTTGAGCTCAGGTTGCAATCATAACCAGTTTGATTAACTTCTTGTTTGCTTTTCTTTAACCTTTTCCTGATTCCCGTAGGCCAACAAACAAAGCTCATACATGAATCTCATATAAAAACATCAAAATATTATAAAGTGACATCTTAATGTTTAATGGTTAAAATTAAAATTAATAGTTAATTTTTTTTTTAAAAAATAAAATAAAATTTAATCGAGGATTCTTAGGTTTAGTTTGTCCTAAGGTTTAGTTTATAAAAAAATATTTATATAAGAATTTATATTATTTACTATTAATTTTGATCGTTAAAAACTTAATTGAAGTATTTTATAACATTAATGTATTTATATAGTAATATTATAAAATCTTATGAAATATACCTTTATAGAGTGTAAAGTGTTCCTCTTAAGATTTTGATGCTTAAAGTTAATGATTAACTGTCATTTTTTTTTAAATTCTTTTATAAAAAATTAATTTTTTTAATAAATTTTTATTTATAAACTAAATATTATAAGGATAAACCTATAGATATTTAATCTAATTTTATTTATTTAAATTTTTAAAAAATAAATAACCGTTAAAAGTTCAAGAGAATCACTATATAAATGCATTCTGTATCCTGAAACATTTTTTAAAATATATATGGCAGTATTTCTTCTTTGTTTTTCTAAAGCCTTATCATAACAGGGAAGGGCATGGGCTACCTTTGCCCTATCTGCCATTATCATGAGATGGGTCTGTGTTATGAAACATTGTAGGACCGGATATTATCATCCGAGAATCTAGTGCTCGGTTGGTTGGCTTCTTTTTATTTTCTTTATTCTAAAACATTCAGTAATCCTTCTTCTTTTTTAATAGTTGAATTATTTCAATCCAATTAATTCCTTAAAAGTTTTAACCATTAAACATACCGGAAAATTGCAAACTTTAATGGTTAATATTAATAACAAATTAGTTAAATGATTGGGCATTTTGCGGTTGTTATAATATTACTTTTATGTTATTTTGTTTAGTAATCTAATTGATAATTTCATAATTTTATTTTATTTTTTGATTGTTTTATATATACACATCAATATGTTTTATTAAATAAAAGAGATCTAATTTTTAATAAATAAATTTTTTATAGAGACTTATGAAAAGAAATAAGTAATTTATTGAGAAATTTTATAAAAAATATAAAGAGCCCTTTTTTTAAGATAATTTTTTAATAGACAAAAATGTTATTGATAAATGATTTGTTTTTAAAGTTGCATGACACACAAAACTAAAAATTATATTTTACTTTTAAAGGGAAAAAATAGAGGTTAAAGGAGGTACTTTCAAATAAAAAAAAAACATGATTTGCAAAAAGTTAGGTCACGTTAACTCAGCTTTTAAATGATATATATATATATATATATATATTTATATTTATATAATGAGAAAATTTTTGAAAAGGAGTTAGAATGGTGAATGAGGATAAACCCACACAAACATTCTTTAGTAGCTTTTTATTATAAATCGTAAAAGATTAATGAATCCAAAAGTTTTATATATGATATTTGATTTAAAAAAAACTCATAAAAGATCATTCAATAAATTTTATAAAGAAAATGAAAAGTAATAAATATTTTTAATGTGATATTTAATTTCACAAAACTTACAGAAATAACTTTAATTAAAAATTCTAAGAGTTACTTGGTTCCTCCAAATCATTTAAGCAATTGATTTGAAAAACTTTGGTAAGTTTATTGACATGACATTTTCTAGTGTGATGCGTATATAGTATAATAGATGGTGCATGAATGTCACCAGTCAAAGATTAGATGGTGCATGAATGTCACCAGTTAAGGATCATAACGTAATTTGAAGGGTGTTAAAACCACTACTTATAGGAAAGCTTCGACATAAACTCTCGAGATATTTATACAACATACACTCAAAAAAAAAAAAAAAACCAGAAGATGGAAAACAACCCATCCAAAGAACCAAAACAGAATTCATAGATTCAGATTACAAATAGAATCTCTTTTGAGCAAAATTTGTGAACCAGGAAGGATGAAAAGTACCATAACATCATCTTGTGCTGCGAATATAGTTTCTGCAACTATTATATGGATAACTCCAGGAAATTTGATGTTAATGATTTCCATGAATGCTATAGATAAGACCGTCCAAAGATTCTTCTCATTATTTACAGAAACACATGATATTATCAAACCAAAGCATTGTTTAGGAACAGCAAGTCCTAAAAATCTCGCCACGCAGTACATCAATTGGAGTGTGTTCAAGAGTATATCTCTCAGGACCTTGATACAAGCCCGTTCTCTCTAAGAGTGCAAGCCCTTCTTCTCTGCCATATCTTGAGGCGTAAAGTTTGAGGTATTCAATATCCTGGTGCACCAACAAATAAAAGGGTATCAGAAAATGCAATCAGTTTTGTAAATGAAGAATTAATGAGTTGATAAAATGTAAATTATAGGAGGATTTCAAATTCCTTTTCTTAGTCTCAATGACATTTGTTCAGATGAATCCCAGAGAAAATCTTGGTAGAGCCAAGAATTAAGAGAGACAAGCTTTTTAGCTTTAGCATAAATAAGGAGTCAGGCTTTCATATTTAGGTGAGGTTAATATTTATCTACAGAAACAAAAAAAAAAAAAAATGACAGGAAAGTACCTGCAAGCCACTCAAAAGCCGCTCTAATCTTAATGAAGCCACTGGCTGCTGTGAAGATGAAAACACCTCACCAGGGTAGAACAAGACTCCATCTCCAGGAGGGAGACCACGTCTAAATCTTATCTGGATGAAGATTCAAAAATCATTAAAATTATGTCAAGCAGCAGCAAAAAGATTCAATAAAAACAGAACATAACCTCAGCACTGGGAACTGTTGCTTTCTCATAGCAGTTGGCACCCCAATAGAGAAAACCTGTTCCCCCTTCTTTCCATACGCGCCACATCACTGCACGATGTTGTGTACCTCGCATGCCAAGGTGCCAATTAGGATGAGGATCAGATGGACCCATGCATACATATGTCCACCATTCCTGTGCAAAGGTTAAATTATATAGTGAGAACCAAAGATAGTTTTCTGAAATGGATTTTCAAAGAACTCAGTCAAAACATCCTAGTTTCTGAATTAAATGTTTAGCTAGGCCAAACCTCAAAACTGGTGAACATAAGAGAGGTTAAGTTAATACAAACCACAAAAGATGTAAGAAAGCAGAAATCAACTCTACTAGCCATCAAGAAACTGAAAGACAAAACTGATGTCACAGAGAGAATGGAATCTGAACTTCATCTATATGCAGATCCCAATATCTCTTGCATGACTGATAGCTCAAATATGGAAACAATAATGAATTTTGATTGCTTTCTTAGTAAAATGCAAATGCCAAAGTACAAATTACCTCACCACTCTCAGGTTGTATTTCCGAAATGATATCTTTTGCCAAATCCTCTCGGTTACCAATAACCCACTCACTGCATACAGAGACAAAATCATCACCATGCATAGAGTGATTAATATGAAGCCAAAGATTTTAACTACAAAGGATTGCTCCACAAGCTCACCATTTAAAACAAAATCAAACATACAAACAAGACAACTTGGTACTGTTATAAATAATTTTATCCCAACTACGGTAAAGGACAGTCCCAAGTCCAGAGGGGATCACACTCAATGGCAGAGATGATAGGAGAGGCACGCAATCAGTAAGTAATAAATATTTTTAATATAAATAAGTTTAAACTTTAAATTAAATATGTATAAATTCTATTATTCTTGCAATAATATCTCAATGTAAAAGATACAAAAATGAATAGATAAATATATTGTTGCAACTATCAAGCACCTTTTACCATTATCATTGGCATCATCAATGACTTCAAATTTTGGAATATCTGAGTAATTAATTCATTTCATTCAAATAATTAATTTACTAAATGCAAAAATTGATTTAAATAATTTAAATAGTTATGTAACCCTGCTATGAGCTACAAACTACTCGCAGTTCTATTTATTAATAAGTGGGCCTAAATAAATTTTCAGAGTAAGTCTAAGCTGAATATAAAATATATATCAAAGTCAGAAAAATTTTCCATAATGCCCAATGTTCATATAGATCTGCCACATGTATCTGTGGACCAATTAGCACGATCATTCTACTGTCTATGAATGTAAAGAAAATAAATCCCAATTTATGGAACTAAGTACCTAGAAAGTTGCTTTTATTTTAGGTGTCTCAAACAATAAATACAATGATTCAAAGTTGTAAAACCACTAGAACTGAGAAATGTGATACAAATAGTTGATCTTAATACCTAGTGCAGTATATTTGAGTATGTGGGCGTAGGAACTCTGGGACTTTCAGAAAAGCCTCAAAATTATTAGAAGCAAGTGGTGCATCACTTGGACCTGCAAAAAGTTTAATAGGCATCAAAAGAATAAATATAAATGAACACATCCATCAAAGAAGTAAAGGAACCATTTTCTTCCAGTGGAGAAGAATCAGATATCTTTTCCCCGTCTAAGTGTATAGAAAGTACACACAGAAGAAAGTGTGGAGAATTTAAAGAACTATAGATGGCAATATTAGTCTCCGTAGAAGATTTCAGGTAGAAAGAACAAAACAAAAACAAGACATCAAGAAGCAAAGGCAACAAATAAAAAAAAAATTAGCATTTGACTGAAGGCAGGTATACAAATTTGTACCACAATAGTATGTAGTCAATATACGGGCATCAGGTGCATAGGCATGAATCTCTCTGGCCATGTTACGAATGGCATCATAATGGTCCACATTCAGGGGCTGCAAGAATTAAAAGAAATTGGTCATGTGTGCAAAATCCACCACCAACAATTTTTCTCAGACCCCAACAATGAACAAACATCGATATCATATGGTAAACCAAACAGAAAATTATTGTTCCCTCTATCCAAAATTGAATCCATATTCTCTCCTGGAACATTAAAATATGAATATCCACTTTTAAAAATAAACATATTTTCCATTTAAAACTTTCACAATTCAATAATCACATTTAGCAAATAAAAATAATATAGTAACTTATCCATGGTCAGAGGTTTTCCTCAATTTTTGTCCGAACTAAAACTGTAACTTTCAATTTTGGATGGGTGTATGAAAGAAAGTTCAATATGGATAAAAAAGGTTGATCAACAAAATAGGTGGTAACACATGAATTAAAGTTATTCTGTTTACAAGTAGGTGGAAAAAAACACATGATATTAAAAAAATACATGAATTTACACTAGGATGACGTTACCTCATCCCACAGGTAAAAGTAAGCCTTTCTCCAATGATTTTTTGTTCTCAATATCTCAACTTCTCTGTGTAAGTAATCTTTCCTTGTATCATCACTAATCAGATAAAATGATAAAAAGTCACATCATTACCATGATTATGATATCAGGCAAACAAACGTGAGCAAACTCGGGAACATTAAGGGTTGCATACCAAGAAACAACTGGACCATATGGCACAGCATATGCAGCAAGACGAGGATCAGAAAAATACTCATCTGATTTTGGATGATCAGCTACAGAAGCAAAGAGATAAAGGAGATACATCAGAATAAAATTGGATGTGTGTGTGAGAGAGAGAGATCACAACAAAAACTAGCAACTAGCCAAATGACAGTTTACTACCAGAAGTTCTTAATCAAAACCTGGTTAAAATGAGATTTCCCAATTTAACTTGCAGTACTTCATCTATTTGCAAGTAGGTGCTATATAGATCAGATAGGTTTAATGTTGATGAATCATAACAAAACTTCATTTCCAGTACCTGGCCAAGGGCAGGTGTATGTCAAAACTCGCATGCTATCGCCCCATCTGCAGAAGTACGGGCTAATTTTATATTGAAGTAGCCACTTAAAATGCAGATCTAGAGCTTCATACCACTCGTTGCTTCCATGCTCAACACCAAAACGATCCTCAATCACTGTATCGGAGACCTGATCATAGCTAAGGAAACTCATACAATGTACCTTTCATTTGATTCTACCTTACTGCAAACAGTTTCAGGGTAAATGAAGATGAAATATATGCTTACAAAGAAATCAAAACTATCAGCTGGGTTCTAGAACTAAGATTAAAATACAAATCTTGTCCCTCTAAAAAGCACCTTATTTAATTTCTCAAAGCCATTCTTCTTTGTCATGAAATCATTTAAGTGAATATTAACAAAGGTAGCACAAAACTCAAAACAGGTTAGGAAAGAGTTCTGAAATAGTCTTGCTATGTTATGGTAACGTATAATAAGAGATGTATAAAATCTAGTATGACTTTCGAACAAATAGAATGATGCAGCTCTTTTTGCACTAGTTTAAGCTTTAAAAGAAAAGGAGCCTCATAATGCTAAAAATAAACAGAAGAGAACATACAGCACATTTTTCATGTATAACCTAATTTGGCAGTTATACTTTACAAAATACATGTTTAATTAGGTGTCTAGTGCATTGTAGATTCTTATCCAAGGAAACATATCAGTAACCAAAATACTTTCGTTCTTTACACATTCAAAACACAGTCAGAATCTACACATATCCGCTTAGCAAAAATCAACGCTATCTCGATAAAGAAAAGATCCAGCAACAGAGAGATGTATGAATAACTCTACATGTTCATCTTTCAATTAAAAAACATGGAGTGAAGGATACACCAATAACAGCGGGAACAGAAGGAGTTTCTGGAAGAACAAAATCCCAAACTGTCAAACTGATCTTCAGCCGTATTGAAAGGTTTGAAATGGCATCCTCATCCATCATATCTGGAGGACCATTATCTAAAAGGCAATCAGAAAATGATGGCGACAGAATAACTCTTCTCAAAGAGGAAGTTGCAGACTTCATTCTTTCTACCTAGAAAAAGAAAAGAACATATAATGAAAAATCCAAGAGCTTAAATATGGTAAGGTTCTCTAGTATAATAATGTGAAAGACACCCACCATTTCGTCCACTGGTTTTCCATCATTGGGCTCCAAAACTTCAAGACAGTTTCTAAGTTCTCTGTAAATTTCATGTTTCTCAGATTTCACCAGGCAAGTTGCTGCAGATCTGTGATAAATCAGAATGAATAAATGAACATCAATGTGCATTTAAAAATCTGAACTCACGAAACAGTCCATATTCAAGTCAAAGTCAAAAGATAAATCTGACATAACCAAACTAATATTTAACTGAAGAAAACAGGAAAGACAATCACTCTGCATCAGCTCTAGTAGCAGTAATTATGAGTTCTCCTTCATATTGACCAGGGGGCTGTGCATTTGGAACATCCACAGAAAGCCAAACAACAGTTGTTTCACTGCAAAATAAAACAGTAGGTTATACATGGAGGAAATTATTTATATGTGATTGGACTTTTGTATTTCCTATTCAGAGAGAGAGAGAGAGAGAGAAGGAGAGAATACCCTGGAAACAAATTTAACTGACAGGTTGGCATATCCATGGGTACAAGAGCATCAGGAACACCCAAAACAGGAACTACTCGCCTTACTGACAAAGACTGGCCAACTATCAACCTGCAGCGAACTCATGATATTAGAGCTCTACATCTCACTTGCATCAAAAGATTAAAAAACAACAGGGCCAGGAAAACAAACCTATCCCCAGCACTTGAGCATAAATCAGTACACTGGACTTGTACAGTTCCCGCAATACTGGATCCACCCCATGAAACTTTTGGTCTTAAACCAATTTGAATACTCTCTCTCTCATTTCTTGCTGCTAAAAGAGATATCTTCGAGATAAACAGAATGTCAAATCACAAGGTAATTTTGTGACAGATTAATGCTCAATTTTGAATCACATATACTCATGAAGACCACAAAAAAACAAATAACAGAAAAGGCATTCCACAAAAAGAAGTCCTAAAGTAAATCAATAGCGGTAGCATGCCAAGCACATCCATCACCAGCAAGTGAAGAACAAAAAGAAGTTGCAGACTGAAGAATTAATATATTTTTTTAAATAACAAATCAAAATAACAGAAAGACCCAAAAACCTGTGGTCAACTAGTTCAACAAGACTCCCAGAACAAAGAAAAAAGGAGTTCAACAAGCCTGGTATCACAGAATCATGACCTAATGAAACACCCTTGGTTCATTATATGCAAATGAATTCTAGGACAGTATTTTTGGGTAAGTCTTTAGTTTTCTCAAGCACATACAATAACACTTGGTATAAGAAACCAAACAACATATAAATTAACAAGATTAGCATCCATGGGATAAATCTAGTAATGAAGTCTTGCCAGCAATCTTACTGGTTCCAGTGATCTAGGCATATCTTGTGGTCCAACATTAGCTGTGCTAGGCATGCACCACACATGCAGTAAATCTGAAGAAGGAACTTTTGTAGGGTCAATAGCACCTCTTAACCTACTAGGGTCATGAACATCATTCTCATTCCAACCATATGCCGTCCCTCCTCCAGCAACACCTTCGACTGGCGGCACCATCATTTCCTGGTGATTCTCTGCAAAAGATATCATCTACTTTTTGAGCAATATGTAAAGAGAAAATAAATCAAAGGAGCAGTACTGTAATAAAGATCCAAACACATAGTAGATAACTACATAGGAATATCAAGTATTAGCATATGCGCAGGTCCCAACACCTTTAATGTTAAATCTGATAGTAAAAATACAGACTACCCAAGAGGTTCCTCAATTAACTTATTTTCACCATACTGTCAACCTGATAAAAACTTTAAAGAAAAAATCCATATGATGAAATCATAACAGTCAATAAAAACAACGAAGAGAATTCCTAGTTCAAGAACTATAATCGAAAATCATGCTTGGTGGCGGCTTGGTAGGTAAAAGTTGTTCTTACTAATAATTCAATTCTCATCCCATTGACGCGTAATGCATGTGAAATATAAGGAATTCATTGTCTGTACTTTCTCCCCTATTAACAAAACCATTCACTGTTTAATAAAAGAAATGCTATACCCTCAATCAACTTTAGTATTTCAGCACAAAAAAAAAAAAAAAAAAGAGTAAAGAAAGAAAATCATCTTTAGTAAGTAAAGAAAATCATCTTTAGTAAGTAACCCAGCAACAGGAACTGAATAAGTCTTTGCTTGCCCAATTTTAAAAGCTAGATTCCGGGCAATGAAACCAGCGAAACACATTCAACATCCTAAAATCATTTCAGTTACTCTGTACTATTCAAACAGAAACCAAAACATTCAAAAAGGTCAATACGGATTTTCCTATCATCCACACCAAAAATCAACTGAAATCTTATCATCAAATCTAAACCCTCTAAATTAAAAGCATTCTATTTTCGCCCCTTTAATAAAACAGCAAAATATATCAAAATGACAAAGGAAAATCAAATATCTGAGATAAACTTTGGTAATAAACCCTTCAACAAAAAAAAAAAAAAAAGAATATGAAAAAAGAAAAACAACAATATTAACATCTTTACATGCAAACTGCTAATAGTAATAAGATTGATACTAACCAGAATTGTCCATTGCTCTTTTTGGGGAAAAAATGAATAAGGAATTCGGGAAATTGAGTTTTCTCGAGTATTCTAGAGCTATTCTTGGTGATGATCGCGGTTCGAATCAAATGCAAAGAAATTATTTTCGCCAGGGTGGCATATTTTTGGTTGATTAAGTAGGCATTTGGCCAGGGGAAAGTAATATTGACCCGCCTGGTTTTGCTGATTGCACTCCGATTCATAAACAATAGCAGAGTGTAGATAGTAATCTAGGGGGTGGCAGATAAGGGAGCTTGGCAAAAATCTGGGGAGTCATGGGATTTTATTTGTCAGAGGAATTAATTTGGGCAATTTGATTAATAAATCACGTCACGTGGCGGTTAAAAAAAACCTGCTGCTGCCAAAGGCGGATGCGGTGTTGTCTTTGATCCGAGCGCCCCAAGTAAAAGTGAGGGCTACCCTACACGTGCAAGCTCTTATCCTTCAAGTTCAATGTCTAGCCATTTGGTTCTTACTTTAGTGTATTTTGGAGGCCGTAGGTGATATATATCCCCTCTATCTTAAATTAAACAATTTATTTTGATTTAATTTAGAATGAATTATTATATTCTTTAATTTAAAACATTTATCGAATTATTCTTGTCAATAGTACTAAAAGTGTAACAATGAATAAGTCTTTTAGATGTAAAGAAGTCACTTTAACTTTAAATATGTGAATTTTCCAAGAAATTTTAGTTTCAGACAAAAAGAAAAGAATATGTTCTTTAGCTCCATGGTGTAATTAATATATAATCTATTTCGCATAAAAATGTGCATAAGTTTCTTAGACTTGACACAAAAATAAAGAAACTAATTAAATAATCTTATATTAGATGAAAAATAAATTCTTAAAATATAATCATATTGAAAAATTATTATCCTGTCACTATTTATAAATTATTTATTATCATTTTTAAATTATTAGATATTTAGTATAATGCCCATATCTACATCTCTCCCTTTTCCTATGGTTAGATTAATTTTAAAAAATATATTACCTTAGATTTGACAGAATGATAAAAATAAAATCTTTTAAGAGAGAATATATTTAAGAATAATCCTTTTTTATGTGACAATTTAAATGCTTCTTCAGATGGGGAGAGAAAGGCACTTCACATAAAATACCATTACAATTTAAACGGTCGAAAATTACATACATCAAATTATTATCTCAAATCACATTTCTGCATATCTCATGTATATGAACGTTGGTGTGTGTCAACTCCAAAGGGGGAAAAAAAAAGGAAAAAAAAAAAACCCACAAAATTCCAAGAAGAGAACGAAGAGGTCAATGCCTATGGTGAAGGAAAGGCCAGGAGGGTAAAGCAGCAAGCTATCAACAAGACTAAACAGCAAACTGCAGAACCTTCCCCCCCGTAACTTTTAACCCCAGAAATCATTTGTTCCTCGGCATCTACAAAGAATTCTATGGCCGAAGTACAAACACCATAGGAAGATCGAATATTTACAGTAACTGTAAGAGCTCCATCAATTTGAATACAACAGACAAAAGAATACATGATACATACAACGGAAGGCTTGTTCAAACAACATAGATATCAAGAAAGTAAAACCAGACGAATGTGAAAATCTGCTTTGAAACTTCATCATCAAATACGTGGATGTTGCAATGATAAATAGGGCTCTCCTCATAAATGCCTGGAAGGTTACCATAAAGCAGGAATCAGAAAGTAATGTAAAGAATCAGAAAAGCATCGAACTTAAAATAAAGTTTAAATTCAATAAACAAGCCAAGCTAACTTAGGTAAGGAAAGCAGCCTTTAAAGCAAAAACTATCAATCTCACCAATTTATGAGGTTGTAGAGGAAATTTTCATTCATGCAGACCTAATCATGAAATGTATAATCAAGCATTCTGAAGGAGACTCATTTAATAAGTACATATCTTTCCAATGAATTTGACAGTAATAAAGTTTTGAGCTATCTTTAGATTTTATCACACAATCAAATTATTACTCAAAACTCCACTCAGTCAACAATTGACATGTTCAGCTGTGCTGGTCATACACATGTTGATATCTGTCTAATACACATTCATGATTTCATGGTTGAAGTTATCAAAAGATAGACAGGACAACAGTAACACCCAGCCAATGTCTAAACAGACAAGCATTTCACAGTTCAGTTGCTCACACTCTTAGATAAAAGATGTTCTGGGTAAATGATTTGTTAACACTGAAGATCACATTTCATGTGCTTACGGTTCGAGTCCTACATGGATTACCTTTGAATATAGAAAATTGCATGGTATATTAAAAGAAAAGTGATAAAGATTTACGAAAACAATTATATAATGCTATAGCTCCATAGCCCCTTAATGCAGGACTGCACCACAAAAGAATATATATACATCCGAAAGATAAAATTGTTACTATAAAACAAGGAGTTACCAAAAGGTTAAAAGACACCAAAAATAGATCTTGAATGCAAACAAAGGGATACAAGTACAACATGTCTGAAGAATGTAACAAAGAGAACATCTTCTGATCTTCAACATATCTTATTGATTGACGTTTCGGAATTACGTTTTAGGGCAACAAAAATTTCTTTCATAGAGTCCTAATGTCATGTTCTGATGACCTTCCAAATCAATTCAATGTAGAATCCACTGTACCACTGAAATAATGTAATATTGTCTCTAAACAGTAAACACTCAACAACAGTTATATCAAAATATCCAATAATATGTGTTCAGTGTTAATAGGTGTAAGTTTAATTTCAATTGCTAATGGTGTCAATATTTCAGAAAAAAATATTCTAACCTATTTCTCATATAACCTGCTCAGCCACTTAAATTTTAAGCAATAAGTTTCTCAATAAAATGTTACGAAGTTTTAATGTCCAAAGTAAACGAAGAGGCATCAATCACAGGAAGATTTCCCAGTATAGGAACAGGCAACATACCTTTTGCAGAAATCAGTAATGTGTTTTGAGCTGTTGTAAAAAATAAACCACATCAGCACAACGACCAAGGTATCTTCAGGTGCTAAGGAGTTTAATGATTACCACAAATCACAAGCTTCGAACAATATTATAAATTTTTACAACATTTGAACACTTAACCTGTAGAAAGGAGCCCAATTTCTTCATATAATCTTATAGTTAAATTAAAAAAGAAGATAAATAATAATAGAAGCACTCAATAAACATATCAGATGCTTGTCAAAGTGAAGGATACTGAAGAGACAGCGCTCCCACCAATCCAACATGTAAAGTCCAAACGTAACATTATAAAGATAAATCTTGCGCTGGATCCAATTCATTGCACAATTACCTGAAAATAGTAAGATCATGTTATTTATATCTCCTGTGCAGCTTGAGAGTAGGCATTAACATTGACAAGTTCATACAAAGTTAAAAATCACAACTTTGACTCTTCTTGCATAGTAAGAAAACAATTATAACCCCTCTCTCAACCATAACATACAAAATTTACAAA
This sequence comes from Echites panduratus, assembly GCA_035221335.1. Lineage (NCBI taxonomy): Eukaryota > Viridiplantae > Streptophyta > Magnoliopsida > Gentianales > Apocynaceae > Echites > Echites panduratus. Next base: position 8,800,264 of record JAWZTD010000004.1, read on the forward strand.
ACCAGCAAAAGCTCTAATGACATTCAGGTGGTTATGCTACAATCCCATAACCATAATTCAGATAGTTTCTTGAAATTAACCAACGGGGAGCACGTTCTTTCAACTAAACCTGCCTTGTAATTAATATTCATTCTACCTTCGGATCTGTTTAAGTTCGAACACTGGCTTTTAATTCAACAAGAGGAGAAGCATGAAACCTCTGAGCAAAAAGAATCTTACCTTTAAATCGGAAGTTTCGGAACGGTTGAAGTATCGACGTAAGTTCCAGAGCAAATCCTGCTGCAGAGAAATTGAAAAAAATCGTTTAGAAAACCTGAAAAGAAAGGAGAACAATGGATGTCAATAAAGTTCGCGGAGGAGCCACGGCGGCGAAGGTGGAGCTACCTGCGCGTCGGCTTCAGCACAGATGAATGAATCGACACGGGCGAGAAAGTACAAATCTGAGAAGAGAGACACTATATGGGCCTGGAAACCACTCTATATGCAAACATTCAATTCGGGCTAAAATAATTAGATTTCTGGTCTGGTTCGTTGATTCTGGAACCCTTTTCTCTTTTCTTCACTTTGTTAAATTTATAAAAAAAATCTGTACTTCTAATTCCCTATCTTTTTATTTTTTTTTTAATTTGATCTAAAATTTTTTTATTCTCTAATAATTTTATTTTGATAATTTTGATTTATAACAATTTATTTTAATTTTTTTTATCCCCAATAACATTTTACATTATTAGTTCAACTGATCAAAAAATATATTTTTGGGATTTTTTTAATCCACCTGAAAGGAGTATTTTGGGGAATTCATATTTTTCTAACTTGAATTGAAAGGGAACAACTCAATCCAGATCCAAACCATCCTAAATCCTAATTAAGCCAAACAAAACCGAAATCTAATGCAGGATTTAGAAGTGACAAGCTTAAATCTTTGAGGAATATTAAAGGGGCTTTTATATATTTTTTCTTTAAATGAAAAATATGTAATTTTAAAAATTTAAGAATAGACAAGACAGTAAAATAATAAGATATTTAATTTTACATATCGTATCAAAATAATTAACACAGCCTTCTAGGAAATGTTTTTCCTCGGTCAATTCAGCCTGAAATTTAATAGACGAGGTATTTAAACATAACCTCTCAGGAAATGTATCCTCAAATTTATTAAGTGTACCCCCAATATTAAATACACTTTCAAAAAAACTAAATATATCCCTCAAAATTATTAAAATATCCCACTTGAAAAACTCTTCATCTCTTTCCCTTTTTTTCTTCCTTGTTCCAGCGAGCTGCCCACAGTCCCTGCCTGAACGCGGCCACGGCCGCCTCCTCTTTTCTCTCTTTTCTTCTTCCATCTTTCTCTCTTTTCTTCCACCGACCAGCCACCATTGCGCAAAGCTATCCGCCGTAGCTGCCTGAACGCCGCCACCGTCGTCGGCTCTTTTCTTCTTCCCTCTTTCTCTCTTTTCTTCCACCGACTAACCACCATTGCGCAGCTGCCGCCCCCTTCTCTTTTCTCTCTTTTCTTCTTCCATTTTCTTCTTTCCTCTTTCTCTGTTTCTCTTCCAAGAACCAGCCATTGTTGCAGGCTTCACCGCCGGAGCCTGAAAGACTGTTGTAATCACTTCCCTAGCTGCCGCTGCTGCTTGCTACCGCTGCCATCTCCTCCTGCCGCCGGTAACAACTCTGACGGCAGTTGTATGCAACTGCAAGATTTTTTTTATTGAGGTTGTTATTGTCTTTTCAATTTAACTTATTTTGAATATTTTAATTTTAGGGATATCCTTAACGAATTTAGGAGTGCATTTATTTACACCTATCATAGATTCATAACTGGATGACACGAAAAATACAGTAACGTGACTAACGTCAAGAAAAGACAGAAGTGAGGGAGCAGTTAACTCCGTCACCCTGACCCGTTCCCTATAAAGCTGAAACTCATTCGGAAGTTCAGTTTAAACTTTTAGCTCTTCTTGGCCTTCTCCGGAGCAATCGATTCAGTATCCAGTTCCAGTTTACAGTTTAGAACCCTAAGCTAAACCTCACATTTGGAGAGAAACATGGAGAGTGCATTCGCGAGTGCCTCTGCTATTAGTGACCAGAGGCAGAAAATCGAACAGTACAAACACATTCTCACCACCGTTCTCGCCTCTAACAACATCGTACAGGCAAAGAGATTCATCGATCACAGTTACTGAACCTGTTCCCAGCCGTCGCTCTTCCTTTTTAGTCGCTTTCCTTATCTGTTTACAATTCTAGGGTTTGATTTTACTCGAATGTCGTTTGCAGTGTTATCCGATGAAGTACCTCTAGTGGTTTCAAGGCAGCTTTTGCAAACTTTTGCACAGGAGTTGGGGAAATTGGAGCCAGAGGCTCAAAAGGAGATAGCGCATTATACTCTGAATCAGATTCAGCCTCGAGTCGTGTCTTTCGAAGAACAGGTTTGATTCAAATGTTTCTCAAAAGTTGTAATCGCTGCATTTTATTTTTATTTCGAAATAGTTCATTGTCTAATTATTAAGGATTTTATCATTTTACTTCTGATGATTGGATTAACTCTCTTTTCTATTCATCCGCCTTGCTGACAGGTACTTATAATTAGAGAGAAGCTTGCTGAATTATACGAGTCTGAACAACAGTGGTCAAAAGCTGCACAGATGCTCAGCGGCATTGATCTAGATTCTGGAATGAGGTATGATCATAGACATTTTCTTCAATTAACTTTTAAAGGCATTTCTTCTACACATATTTGGAAATTTTGATTTGGCCTTTACTACTATCTCCTCAGAGTTATTGATGATACATTCAGACTGTCAAAATGTGTCCAAATTGCTCGTCTATACCTTGAGGTATGTGTTTCTCTCTGTTCATTTGAGTTTCATTTTTTCAATTAATCCTGATGTGTATTAAGGTTTCTGTTCAGAAAGACATGAATAAACAAACTCAATAACTATCATTTTACTAAACTTAACTACTGGAAAGAATGTACAATGGAAATAATCAACTTCCAGTTCAAATGTTAGGTTGAAATAAGATTTTCTCTTCTGAACAGAGATTTACTGTGTAAATTTATGCAGATGATAAACTAGTCATGTATACATGTATCCATAGGACACTAGAGAAGAGTTGAACTTTGCGAACATATACATGAACACAGGATTTTGAAATACAACTTAGAATTCAAGTGGTTAATAGTAAACTCTAGTTCAAAGATTTGTTGACACAAAATAATGGCTTAAGGGATATTCCTTTACTATTCATGTATGTAATATGCTGAGTGTGACTTTATGGAACTAACATGGCCTTAAGTCTTCCCTTTACTAGTTTAGATTACTAGCTTCAAGAGTTTGTATCTTGTCTCTGCACATTGGTGTTATGTCTACATTATATGATATAGAAATCACTGAAAAGTATTGGCCAGCAGGAATGTAGCTTTGTGCTGATAAGACCTAGTTTTTGAATCTCGAATCAGTTCTAGTTGTGTAGAATCCATGTCATTATAGGGAACCTACTCTCAATCTATGAAAGATTAGGATATCTGTGACTGAGATTATTTAGATCCTGTTTTTGCTCCCACTCACTGACACAGATTCCTGAACCCCAAATGCTCAATATTGTGTATTATTTCTTTATTTTTTGTGATTTTTTCAATTTAGGGGATGTAAAGCAATAGATTAAGTCATTAAACATTTAGATATTTACATGATAGATAGTGTTTTCTTTTCTTATTCTGTTTCATGATACTGTGGCTGGTACTGATGTTGGAGAATTCATAATGGTTGTAGAGATAATTTTTATTATACTTCTAACAGTGGTCCTTCATACTCTCCCATTTGCATGTTTGTAATTGTTCTGTATCTGTGATAACAACTGCAAAAGTATTTCAATGATTTGTAAACTTGCAATGTTTTGATTGGCAGGATGATGATTCTACTAATGCAGAAGCCTTTATCAATAAAGCTTCATTTTTGGTCAGCAACAGTCGGCATGAAGTGTTGAATTTGCAGTACAAGGTAGTATTTGTGAGGTTTAGAATGTAGTCTTGGTTGTAAGATGAGTATGCATGAAACTTATTCTTGCTATCAATTATAACAGGTTTGCTATGCTCGTATTTTGGATTTGAAGAGGAAGTTTCTGGAAGCTGCACTTCGTTATTATGACATTTCACAAATTGAGAAACGACAAATAGGAGATGAGTAAGTGTTTTCAGCAGCACCCACCCCCACCTACATCTACCCAGCCAAATTATGGGTTCTGAATCTGTGTGTGTGTGTGTGTGTGGAACTTGTGTGCTTGATTTTGTAAGTGACCATTCTATAGTCCTTAAGGTTAAACTATGTGATTAGAAAATAGTAATGACATTTGTGAGCTATAACCAATTATCTCTGGAACAAGGTCTGATAAGGCAGTATACACCACCATTTCTTAGTTTGAGAAAAAGTACATCGTAAACAATATGATGATATTTAAAGGGTTCCATGTTATTGTTTTGTAAATAAGTTAATGTTCAGAAGTTAAAATATTTTTTATCTTGAGAATTGTTTAGACATTAGTTAGTTCTTGAAAGCTTAATTGGGTTTTAGATTATTAACTTAAACAATATTGCTTTGGCTTTAATTGCATAGAGGCTGAAATGGACCTTTGATCTTCATTTTGTGTTTTGGATTATTATAATCTTGAAGAACTACTGAAGAAACAATAAAAAATGCAAAGGTGCCTTCATAAGCCTGAAATCCATAAATTGGCACATTTTCTGATTAAAGGAAAGATTTTGAAATCTTGCTTTGCTTCTGGTTGTGCCTACCCTTTTAGTCATCCTTACCTTAAATTTTGTCCAATTAATCATCACGGAACACTTTTTGTGTTAATAGATCCCAATTATGAAGAGGAAGAGAAAAAGAAGACCTACTGTATATTGACCAACTAATTATTTTATGTTCCTTGCTTGCCACTGAAGCAGAGGAAGATATTAAATTTTGAATGACATGTGAGGAATATAGCATGGTACACGTTATGTTGCACATCATGGGGTTTGATGAAGAATTGTTGTCTGGTCAACTAAGTAATAGGAGTGATGAGAAGCTACCTGAAATTGTATTGAACTCATATTTTTGCTATCTTTCCAAGAGTATTAATTGCAAGGCCGATCAGAATTTGAATTGGCACTGTAATTAAAAAATTTGCCTGTCTCCTGAATCTATTGACTTTTGCCTGCATAATTTGCCTGTGTGGTTGATTACCTTCTTTATATCTTTGACAACACTAACTTCTAGATAATTACAAATTCATCGGGTGATTTCCATGATTAAGATTCTTGTATCTTTTTTGTTTGACAGGGAGATTGATGAAGAAGCACTAGAGCAGGCTCTATCTGCTGCTGTCACATGTACTATTTTGGCTGCTGCAGGCCCTCAACGTTCTCGTGTTCTTGCCACATTATACAAGGTATAAAACAAGTTTGTGAAGATTCATTCAGGTCCAGATGCATGAGTGCACATAACTCAAAATCAAAGTTAGAAATAGATTGATCTCAGTTATTGAATGCCTTGTGCTAGTTCTAGGGAAGCTGAGGGATGTACATTTCATTTGAGTCTCGGGACGACTAGCTTTTGAGTTTTGATACAAGAAACTACAAACACATTTCTCCTTGAGTTCTTGATCATTTAAAAAAAAACAAAAAAATTGGACTAGATTGAGATTGCTACAGTTGATTGAATCTGTTAATCAAAATTAGTTCCTATGGCATAGTGTAATTATGTTGATACCCGTTGCAGGATGAACGCTGCTCCAAGTTAAAGATTTATCCAATCTTGCAGAAGGTATTTTTCACGACATTTTGTCCATGAATTATGTTAGAGAACTCAATCATGTACTATTTGCTGATTTTACATTCTTGCTAACAAGGAAATGATCATAAGATGATTTCTGTACTATTGGCTGAATAGTTTAGTTACTCCTGTTTGAGGTCATCTATATGGATTTTTCTTAGGTTTATCTTGAAAGAATTCTGAGAAAACCAGAAATTGATGCTTTTGCTGAGGAGCTGAAACCACATCAGGTTTGTGTTATTTTAAAACACTTTTTTTTTTTAGCCAACTGTATGTTATTGGTGCTGCTTATGAAATGTCTTTTGCAGAAAGCCTTCCTGCCTGACAATTTTACAGTCCTTGATCGTGCTATGATTGAGCATAATCTATTGAGTGCTAGCAAACTCTACACAAATATAAGGTGCATACTACTAATCTTAACATCTCATCTCCTCCAATGTTGTCTACTTTAATATGCATATTTTTCTTGAATATTTAAGCTTTGCTTTTCTTTGATGGGTGTTTGCTTGGTTATTTGGAATAGCTTTGATGAATTGGGCACTTTGCTGGGCATTGCTCCTCACAAGGTATGTTTCCTTTTTCCAATTTTTAGCCTTTGGTGTTAATCTATCAATCAACCTCCTCCTTTTTTGTGCATTTTATCTTTCACTGGATAATAGATATCTAACTTAGTGTGTTGGCAAGAGATCGTTATAATGACTTGAAATCAAGCCAGTCTTTTTACTTCTTGGATTGTGGAACTAATTCCTCATTTCATAATCCTGGGAAATGTCTGCTGTGTATGTGCATATGACAATTTATTTATTTTCCAAAGCATGAGATTTGCAGTAACTGTCCTTTAGTTGTATATCATAAATTCATTTAGCCATTGTGACCTGAAGTTTGATTTCTTTGCAGGCCGAGAAAATAGCTTCAAGAATGATATATGAGGACAGAATGAGAGGATCTATTGACCAGGTATAGATTTTCATCTAGGACTGCATTATAACTGTTCACATAAATTTTTTTTTTTTTTTTTTCTTCCTTAGGGGTACACCATGCGACTCATTGGAATGTTGTCTTCAATGTCAGGTTGAAGCAGTTATACATTTTGAGGATGACTCTGAGGAATTCCAACAGTGGGATCAACAGGTAATTCCTATATTTATGTCGGCATCATAAGTATGATGATGATGATCTAGATTAGGTTACTATACTCTATGACACTCGTTCATCAAGTACTTTTTCATTAGCATCCACCAAGAATGCAGGAACAGGTGAATTGAATGGTGGGAATGAGGCAGGATTCCCACCCCACCCAACAGCACACACCAGAACTTCACACACTACAGTACACCACTTCACACACAGCCCACCTCACCATACACACCAGTACACACTACAGCACATCTCAACTCAACTCACCCCACCACGCACAATACACCACACCAGCATAAGCATAAATTTCTCAACTTGCTTGGTTTTTTTTTTTGACAATGTCCATGATTTATAACAGATTGTTGGGCTGTGCCAAGCTCTGAATGACGTCCTTGATAGCATGGCAAAGAAGGGCTTGCCAATTCCAGTTTGATTGTGTTTTTGAATGTCAGAATTATAACTTTTGTAGTTATATGCGGTAGTTTACAATACTTCATTTATCCAATAGAGAGAAAATTGAAAAGTGCTTTCTCCTTTTGCTTCTTAGTAGAATATGCTTATAATGCACATTTGGTTACAAAATTTCTAAGTTCTTATTGGGCGTCGTAAGAACCTCTGTTTATAAAAAGTTGACACCTGAATCTTACACTAATAGAAGCTTTGGTATGTTCCTGTTAGTTAGCCTGTTATTAACGTCCAGAATTCAGTCTTCAGGAAGTTTTGGCATCCACCTGCAGATAAAGTTATTCATTTACAGGCTATGATCAACTAAAACATTTATGTACACAGGAAAATATATACATCTCACGGTAAATGGATGGATGAATCAATTTATGCTTAATCTTCTGTTTTTTTACATGGAGATGTGCATTTAGCTGAATCTTTCCCTCCTTGTAAAAGCACATCATGATTAATGGAAGCCAGCTGCGACAAATTCTGCAGAAAAGGATACGTGATTTCAGAATCCTGCCAAGTGAGATAAAACTTCAAGGAATACCTATGCTACATGGTCAAAAATGCAGTGTGCGCAAAACATAGTTGAAATTAGATGTTTGGTAAAAATCTGCTCAAGCAGAATTTATTGGACTATGAAAAGTTTTATGATTTCTAGGCATAGACTTTTAGGCGATTTCTTACCTTAAAGGAAAAGTTTATAAGAGAAAGATCTAGATGAGAAGAACTGAATTCAGCAAGATCACCACAATCATCCATCTTCTGAACAAAAAGGAAAGCAAATAGGTGTGAGATTTCAAGCAGAGTTATAGAAGCAAATAAGAATATATAGCTCATTAATGTATCCTGTTCTCAAAAGCCTGCTTGCTGTGGAATCAACAGCCTCATGTGTTTAAAGAAATTATCACATAAAAAATAGGGTTGGACGTCATGCAAGGGTTTCTGATACAACTGCAACTAATAAGTACCTGCTAAACATTCAGAGACTACCTGCATTCTAGTTTCGACTTTTAGAGGAATTCAGTGAGCTATCAACAGCCTCATGTGTTTAAAGAAATTATCACATAAAAAATAGGGTTGGACGTCATGCAAGGGTTTCTGATACAA
>JAWZTD010000004.1:8808879-8856839 GCA_035221335.1 Echites panduratus
GCAACTAATAAGTACCTGCTAAACATTCAGAGACTACCTGCATTCTAGTTTCGACTTTTAGAGGAATTCAGTGAGCTTGAAATAAATAGAAGCTTCAATGAGGATGAACAACATTACCTCAAGACCAGAATCTGAACATGATTCAGATGAATCAGAATCACTTAACTCTCTCTTATCTAGAATACCAGTCGTGTTATATCTTGGCACAAAATAGCTTGTGTCCTCGATACTGTCAGGTTGTGGCACAAAGACAGCCTGTGAAGACAATTAGTCTTAATAGTCAAAAGCCATGAAAAGATGGTAAGAAGCAATTGATAGGAATTTTTGTAGGTATGGTCTGCATCAGAACTTGAACATACAACGGAGAGAGGGAGATTAAGAAGGATAGGGGCATAAATTCACTTCAATAGATTGACAGCATCAATGATTAAATTGATTAAGGAAAGTAGCTGCAGTGAAAGTTATACCCTCACTCAAAGCTCTAATAAATGAGCTTTCCACATCTAGAGTTGTTCATGAATATAATTTTGCAGGTGAAAATGTCTTTATATAACGGGTGATTCCACATAAAACAACAAAATGCAATATCCAGTTTCTCAACAGATGACAGTTTTAGCTGCCCAAAAGTAAAGAAATCATGCAAGTTTACCAACTATAGCTACTTATTTATACCTGCTGCTCGCAGTTCTAGACTGTAGGTTTTGTAGCTTAAGAAAAGGATAAGTCTTTTAGTGCCAGATATATACGTCAGCAAAAGATACCATGTCCCCACCCACAAGCCCAAGACGCCACCATGGGCCTCATAATTGTTCCTGGTTATGTTAAAAGTTTGAAGCCAACTATGATAATGACATCTAGGCTAGGTTTCTTGCCTACTTACAATATGGAATGGGTTATTCACTTGGATATCTATTTTGGTATAATAAAAAATGATTATCAAATAGTTAATTTTACTGCAAACTTATATTGCATTTTATTCTTATAAGTCCAGCTTGTGAAAGGGGAAATAATTGTTTCAAAGTCACAAGTCTTAACAAGACTAAGCAAAAGGTGGAAGATACTGCATTTTCACCTTTTGTAAAGTGAGATTGTCCCAGTCAACTCCTCTGAAGAATGGATGAACTTTTACCTGTACAAGGATGAAGAAAATTATTAGGGCATAGTTGAGCCTAAAGCATGTCTTCCCATTAAGATCTTATATTTCAGAGATTAGGAGAAAGCAACCACTACTTCCTCAGGTAATAAGTCTTTTTTTTTATCTTCATTTTTCAAATTATCTTTCATTTTGTAAAATCAAGAAATGATCATTAAGTTATTCAAGTTTACATCATTCTTTATCGACAACTAAGCCATCACATTAATTGGTTCAAGAATATCCAAATAACATTAAAATTTTCAATAAAAAACTTAAATCAATAAATGTTTAGTCTTTTTTCAAACGAAATTATTAATAATAGGCTCAATTTCAAAAAACTGAACAATAAAAATTCAATCAAAATTAGTCTTTTTTTTTTTTATTAAAACTCCGTATAATTGAAATCTTTTTTAATATGGGGTGAAAAAAAGACTTATTATAGATCAGAGAGAGTATATTAATTTGTCAACAGTTCAAACAAACAAAAAGGAAACCTCTGATGCTCCTTTTGCTCCAAGGCGTTGTTCTGGGTCATGATTAAGCAACCTACATGATTGATTCACAAAGAGCATGATCGTGAACTTTTTATCAAATACTCAAAAGGATACGCATAACAAGGATTAGGTTATCCTCATAATATAGATGCACGAAAGTTACAAATTTTTCCATGATTTTCAGAATATATTTGGGGTTAACCACTTAAAAACAAGGGTTGCATACATAAGGAACCAAATCACATATCAAAACTACAATGAAGTTATATAGAAGAAACACCAACATTTAGCACCTTAACTACGGTAACCATCTCACATCTGTAAGCAGCCGAATCATGCAATTGCAGATACTGAAAGAGACACATTTTACAACATTTTTAAGTGAGATCATTTACTGACACAATTAGAAAAAGAAAATTTGTTGGGTTTTTTGTATGGAATGCTTATTTTAAATCTTACTTATAAGTGCCAAGCACTGTCACAATTTCTCCTTACCTTTAGAAATTAAAACAAGTTATAGACTTCATTGTACTTATTCATCCAAAGTAGTATTGAGCCAAGCATGAAATAGTAATAGAATGACGAGGACCACACAGGCTTGAAATAAGAATTTTGAAGTTGAGAGAGATAGATTACACAATAATTTTCTTAGCTAAGCTTGTGTGCTATTACTACATCAAATATCCTTAGTTCTGTTCTTTCAGTGCAAACACCAATTACTACATGATTTTTCAAGTCAAAAAAACTAGAGGTCGTCATTCATTATGATGCCATCTCAGTAATTAGAAAATACTTCTGGTCAACAGGCTTTCGAATTTTCATCACTAGTGATTTTATTGTTCATTGTCAAAACCAGATATACTCTGATCCAGACAATACTTCCCAGAATAAATTAGATATGTTGGTTCCCATTCTGAAACAGGAAGTGACCCAATTTGTAGATTAGAAAATCATTAGCTAACCTGTCAATCAAGTCTTGGGCTTCAGATGACATGTCACTCGGTACTGGAGGCCAAGGAATGTTCCTGTTAAGGATATTGTCAAAAATTACCTGTCCAGCCAAGAAGGTCAACTATTGTCAGAATCTCAGATTAATTTTTAACAAAGGTATATTATGCAGCATTACTGCTTCAAAAGCATTTCTTAAGAGCAAGAGAAACTACCTCTGGAAGCACAGCAGTGAATGGCGGAAATCCAGTTATGAGTTCAAATAGAATAATTCCTACAGACCACCAATCCACAGCATAACCTGCACACAATCCAATTACAATTTTAGAACATTGATGTGAGAGAAGAAGTTGTAATAACTCTATATTGGGGTTAAGGGAAATAATGAGGAAGTTAATTGCCTGACCATGCTGGGTTCCTAGAAGAATTTCTGGTGCCAAGTAGTCTGGGGTGCCAACAGCAGACCGCTGGCTTATTCCCATAATATCTGGATTCTGCCTACCATGGATCTCAGAAGTGGTTGCTTCTTTTCGCTCACATCCTGATAGATCACTTGTGCTGTTCATAAGGCCGATTTTTGACAACCCAAAATCTGTAAGCTGGCAAAATGTTCCCAGTAAGAGTTTGAAAGGACAGAAACATACATAGACAGCTTGATACACAAAACAAGATTGGGTCCTGAAAAGTATTTATGCCAGTGCTTTTCCTTTTCCTTTTCCTTTTCCATTTGTTGTTTCAAAATTGACATTTTTCCTTTCTAATAAATGTCAGAAGAACTGAAGTCCCTCCAGATTCACTGTTTGATAGATGAAAATAGTTGAAAAGGAACTATTGGTTTTTAGCATCTCCAACAAAAGTAAACATTATGAAAGTGGAGAGGTTTTCCACAATCTACACTATCACAGATGATATTCACTTTGAACATCTTTCTAAGTGTATGGGCAAAAAACATCTTCTAGATCTAGAAACTTGTAAGTTTTCCAAAACTTCTCTTCACTTCTGAATGCCCAGAAATGATTGGGTATAACTGGTAGCCTGCATGTATTATCAAAAGTAAAACGAACCTTGATATGACCATCTTGCCCAATTAATATATTGTCTGGTTTTAGATCACGATGCACAATTCCAAGCGAATGAAGGTATTCCAAAGCAAGAACCTGTGATTAGCATGATATTGTTCGGGAAAAATTCAGACAAAATCTAAAAATAATATGCATAATGACTTCTTCATTACCAATTCTGAGATATATATGCGAGCCACATCTTCCTCTAAGCAACTGATTTTTTGAAGCAAAGAGTATAAGTCCCCACCATTGAGATATTCCATGACTAAATAAAGGTGCTCTGTACTGGTGAATGAATAGAAAAAACGAACCTGCAGTTATAGGGAATCAAGCTATGATATACTTCCAATTACTCAATCATGATTACATAAATGGATCTTATAAGATGAGCAGTAATTTTGCCAACATAATTCCAACAAGAACAAAAACAAAACTACAGCATATATATTTACCATCTTGAGTAGAATAATGAGCATCAATGATAAAAAGGAGTGAAAAGAAGAATAAAATGCTTACACAAATCCTCACATAATTAAAAGGATAGTGAAATATTTACCACAAAGGGGTTCCGTACTGCAATCAGGATGTTACGCTCTGCCAAAATACGGTCAATATCATTCTTCCGCAACATATCCATTTTATTAAGCACCTAAACATGAAATGAACTTGTGTCAAGATTGTCATCAGTTGTGCATATTTTTGTAAGGTGTAATACACCAAAATGTCTTATCTAATAAAAGCCGAAAGGTACATATATATATAATATAATTTACATATTAGCATCACCTTCTGTACACATTTAATCTTAAAAGAAATTCTTTTTTCCCATTTAAGCATATTTAACCAACATTTTTGAAGTATAAAGATTGAGTTTTAAAATAAGCACAAATTGTTTTCTTTATCTACTCCTTACATTCAACCCACAGGAGAATCCTTGTATGCAACTGAATATGAGACAATGGTCTCTTTATTCACTAGACTAAGCAGAAAGATTTTTCTCACTTCTAAACAAATTATTCAAAGACATAAAATGTTTTTCAGTCTATTAACTTGGTGAATGAAACTTTCAAAGGACAAAGCACCATCGGAGCAAACGTTTCGGAAAAAAAAAAAGGCTAGCTTTAGACATTATTATTCAATTGTAAACAGCAATGTAGCAACTCCATATCCTCTGCATTTTACAACACCAAACTCCTACCCTGTCATTGAGCAGTAATGTCAGAAGTCAAACACCAAATGCCAAAAGTAGAGATCAACTGATTACTTGTAGGTCACAGAGAGAAAATTATCCTCTTTGTATATTAAAAGTAAGTATGGAACTCAATTGCACTGCTGTAAGTTATACAATCCTTCTCAGCTATTAACCTTTACATAGGTAACAAGAGGAGTTCATAGACCTGAACGATACCTTTATTGCAAACAGGTCCCGAGTTGTTCGTTTTCTGGCCAAGTAAACTTTACCAAATGCACCTCTGCTGATTGGTTTTATAATCTCAAAGTCATCAATACTCATTCGTTCTTTAGGCAAAGGAGGTGAAGGTGTTGATATTGTGCTATTCCGAGATGCATTATCCAGTAGCACTTTGGTAATTTCTGGATGTTGAACATCAGTTTCAGTGCCCACCAGATTGCAAGCAATTATAAATTTCTCCCTGCAAAAGTTTGGCAAAGGTCAATAGTCTGAAGTTCCTGTATACACTTTCTACCAAGAACATAATATTACCGCAAAAGATTTTCAATCCGTCTTCCAAATGTATCTACTACAAGAGCTTTGAGCTTGCTATGTAGCAATAGATCCTGTAAATCTTGCATGCAAGCAAGTAAAAATTCATTGGATCCTTCATCTGAAAGTTCTGTGCCTGCTACACAGCGAGCAATATCTGCTAGGTCAGCCATCTGAAAAAGAAATTTGAAAGATTAGAATATTATAAAATTATTTCCAGATATGACATGCACTATAAGACTTATAAGCATAGAAAGATAATCATGAACAGAAAGATTCTGAGAAAAAAATATTCATCAGTTTATTCTAGACTAGGAAAGTCACTTAACAGGAGAATAGAAGGCGGAAAAATCTCTACTTCCTTACCTTGTATCAAAGATGAGAAGGATATCTTTTCTTTTTTAAGAAAATTTGATTAGTTAGGAAATAGTGGCACTTGTACTCAAAATTACCATCCACTACGAAACAACCTTGTCTAAATTCCTAGCTTGAGCTAACAACATTGGAAGAAACACAGTTTTAATGTTGAAAATAATAGGACACCTATCATACTTACACTGGTTAAACGCGACTTGTGAGTATATCTTATTGCAGGTAACAGATCACAACAGTAAACCCACCCCCTTGAACAGAATTGATGCACCTTATGCACAGCACTTACCCAAGGAAAAACTCACAATAGATTCTAACATACAGTTTGCAACACCAAATCACTCTTTCCTCTGGTTTATGATCTTTCTACGACGATTTATTTGTTTAACCTTTTCATTCACTTCCATAATGCTTTGCGAAATTGGTATGCCAAATAAAATACAGAAATCCTAGAGGATGAAGTACCTGTTTCACATCTTCTTGGTCAGATGGATTTTTGTGATCTAACCAGAACAGATCAAAGTTTCCTGCTCGAGGAGTATTTGTTGACGATGTTGATGTCATGCTTCCAGTTGAAGAAGGAGGTCCACAAAGATTGAGCTTACTACCCAAGTGGCCTCTGAAGTTAATAAAGGCTGCTACTGGAGATTCCTCTATACAAGCAGTATCCATCTCATGAAGATCCTCAAACATTTCTTCTACCCCTCTACTTCGCAACTCACCTAACTTTGGCGAACAACCCTCGGATGTCATAGCAGAATCTGACATCTGCATTCGACAATCAGGACTATCATCTGTAGCTTGAACACTCAAATTACGTGACTCTACCAGCTGTTCAAGCAACTCTGCAAGTCTTAAAAGACGATCATTTACATCTACCGATTTTAAATCACATTTATCAGCATAAGCACATATGTAGGAATGCGACTCCAAATGAATAATTGGCACAAGTTCCTCACATATCCGACATATCGCAGAATTTGAATCAGCTGCACATTGATCCTGCTCCTGATTTGAAGTACGAGTGGTATTGTTAGCAGAATCGCCATGCAAAACACCACATAGTACATCAGATTGCTGAAAATTGGGAAGAAACTTGGAACATTTAGATGCTGAACCAGTGATGATAAAATTCTTTGAAGGATTTGTGTCACCCTCTTCTACAAGCTCTTCAGACCTGCATTGGGTTGTTTCAGGAAGAATAGATGCACGCTTTTTCTCAATCAACCTGAAACTGGAATCATCCCTGACAGTTGTAATGTAACCTGCCTTGCAATCAACAATTTCTTGATTGACAAACCAATTCACTTCAATTGATGGGATGCTTTCTAAACATTCCTGGAACTTATAGAGAGATCTCCCATCAACTGGCTCAGTATCCTTCTCAAAATGCAACAACCTTGTGCACCTTGTCAATATGAAAAGCATGCGAGTCAATAGCCACTTAAACAATCCTGTTTGGCATTGTTGCCTCTTTAGAGTTAAATCTTGAACAATTTCTTCACACTTGGTCCGAAACTCTGAAGTTTCCATTTCAATGCACCGTTGCGCAAGTAAAAGAAGATTCTTTGCCATGTTTTTTCCATTTGCAGACAAGGACTCGCTATCATGTAAATATTCTATCAACTCCTTCGAAAAGTAATCAAGCTCTGTGTTCACGATCTCTTTTGCAGCATCAAACCTTGAGCGTAGTGAACCAAGGAGTTCCTGAATATCAACAAACGAAAAATAAGCAACTGATCTCAAAAAAACCAGAAAAGTGTGGTTTCCTTTAAGGACAGAAGGAGTGGTGTCAAGGGGGACCAGGTAGAAATCTGCATCCACGAGATAGCATATTAACATAATGTTACTCTCTTCAGCAATTTGTACCTTCAAGTCATCAAAGCTACGAGCCCGAGGTTGAGCAGATGGAATGCCACCTTTTGGACCCAATTCATGTGAAAAGCTTTTCAAACCTTTAGGTAATTTGCGACTGCTTGTGCCTTCAACTGGCATTTGTTTTGCAGTTGAATGCCTGGTTAACTGGCATACTTCCCCAATATGGCTGTCATCAAACTCCTTGCCTTCCAATTCACTACACTGTTAGGATAAGTATTTGGTTCACAGAGTTAATACAAGAAACCTAAAAGGTCTGACGTTTACAACCAAGTCAAAGAGTAAAATCTATAAGATGTCTGTTCATAGAAACTACCTGCTGCGATTCGATATCACCGACAGGTTCGCTAGAATACCTAGATAGTTGTGATGTAAACCATTTTGCTATCCTACGTGCTTTGTGTCCTGTGCATGAAAAAGGTCCAATTATACACGTTTATTTTTATCATGCCACTTCAGGATTAATATAACAGATAACCAGAAGAAAAATTCACAACACATTAGGTGTGCTAGCATCCAAAGGACAATGCATCAAAGAATACCGTTCGCTTTATTCCCTCAGTTTTGAAACCTGAAACTACACTCTATCAGACAGAAACAAAGACAGATACAATCTTATTAGGTTCATAACCAAGATTCTAGAACTGAAATAACTGCCAAACACAGATACAATCATGCAAAATCATATCAAGTAATTCTCTTACATCCTCATGTATCGTGTCTCTTGGCCTAGCCAGATAGTTTCTCCCCTGGAAAAGATCATTTACATGGAAAATAATAATAATAGGAACAAAAAAATACAAGAAAGACAAAAAAAAAAAACCAAAACAAACAAACAAAAAACAGAAGTCTGTTGTCCGCAAGACTTGATCTAACAACACTACTGAATAAGCCACACTAACAGAAATTTTTGGCAGTCACATCTACAATCCTTACTTATGATATCAGTAAACTAAGTAATGATACTCCCCAAACTAGGCGTAAAACAAAAAATAAAATCCTTCAATTCCATGAATATGAACAATCAATCACCTCTAGTTCATTTATAATTGCCAAAACTAAAAAAACCGAAAATTGTGATCTAACGTATATAAGTATTCAGCTACTGCATATTAGTATGGTTAATAAATCCTATTATCTTAGTGCATGGATTGCAAAAGCATAGGAACTCCAACCTTCCTTCGGACTATTAATCTTTGCGCGCCCTAAGCCGATTCCTTTGTCCTTTTGCTTCACGTGAGGCCTTGATGAATTAGGAAACTCATTATTCAGCTTATCAGAGTCTTCAGCTCTCGAACTTCTTCTCTCCTTTGTAACCACTCGCGGAGTCTTAATCCGGTTCAAACCGGTCGGAATTTCTGATTCCGCCTCCGCGTTCCGGCTCGCTTCCGCCATCAGAAATTCAGCAAACATACCGGCAAAAACTCCTGATTATCAACCTTTTTTCACATCGACTCAACGATTTTGTGTTTAAACTTCATCGAATTATGCATATTCGTAACGGAAACGAACAAATTTATACATATATAAGATGACAGTGATGGAGAGCGCATGAACAGCGTAACGGAACGAAGAGAACTGCTATGCGTTTGAAATTTTTTCAGGACTGCGCCAAAGTAAATAAATCTTTTTGGTGTGAGAGCTTTGAGGTTCAGTTTTGAACTTTTAAAATGGTGATGGTGTTGGATTCGTTGCCTGGCTGATGGAAAGGAAAAAGTCATACATGAAAGTTTTACATAAAACGGCTTGTCAAAGGGCGACATGCGGGACCCGAAGTTAATCCCTTGGCAAATTTGAACAAGGTGCAAGTACAATTCAAATTCACGATTATACGTTAAATAAATAAAAGAAATAAATTGTGTTAGGAATATAGAAAAAAAATAATTAATTAATTTCCCCCCATGTTTTACATTGAACAAGTTTTGTGATATTTTACTGAATATTTCTAAGAAAGTTTTATGCAAATTTATAACTCATTCAATTAATATGAATATCAATATAAATAATCAATATAGAGGTAATTATCGATAATATAAAGAATTAAATGAACATACACGAATCTTAAATTAAATTTTTTTATTAATATTACTTTAATTGGCTGGATCATCTCCTTTACTCTCTACCCTATTACAAAGCCAAAATAGATGGACAACATAGGAATTACTCTTACCTATTTTTTTAAATGAGGAAAAAAACTCAAGTTTAAAATGTTAATACGTGTAGGAAATGATAAAGTATAGAAAATTATTAATTCATCGTATGGAATGTTTATAAAATTGATTCTATATATAATTAATATGACAGCATGTATGTATCATGAGAGACAAAAATAATAAGATGAAAATTAAATGCATGTATATGAATGAGGGAAAAAACCTTAAGATTAATATGTTAATAAAAGTGAGCGTAGAAAATGATAAAGGACAACAAATTATTAATTTATCTTATGGAATATTTAAAAAAAAATCTTTGTAAAATTTAAATGCATGTATATGAATCTTGAATTAAATTTCCCTTTCTTCTATTTAGAAAATTTTAATGATATGGATCAACTTTTTTCTTTTCTATGCAACTAACAAAGAGGGAGAGAGAGAGAAAAAAAAGGGTTGGTCAATATATATATTTTTATAAAGTCTGCAATTGCTATATGTGAATACACAAGGATCCAATCCAATAGTGTATCTCCGCTCCACCCACCGAGGGTATCCTCAAAGGGATAAAATAATCAATATTAATTGCTTTAATAAATACAAAAGTAAGAAACTAATAAATAATGGAAAATCACTAATTCATTGTAAAATTTTTTAAAACGTTATCTTATACCGAAATAAATAATAGTATTAGACTATGATTATTATGTTTTCATATAACTAGAAAAGGTTAGGCTAGTAAATAAGATATGAGTTAAATAAAATGTTTATTAAATTATAAATATCATTATTCATTGTACCTTAGAAGGATATATATAAAAAGTGATGGTAACTAAAAGAAAAAAGATTTTTAGATGAAAATAAGAAGATTTTTTATAATTATTTTCCATAATGTTTTGAATAAATTATTTGAAAAGAGAATGGATAGAAATGCCCTGAATTTTTTAACGAAAAATGTAATAATGATGAATATGAATTAAATATATGTATTGAATATTTATTAAAATATAAATATTATTATTTATTAATGTCTCTTGATACCCAAGTTGTGGAATAGTAGTTTGCATATCTTGCATTCAATTCAATCTTGTCGTGGATTCTAAACTTTGTGAGTTTGGGGCTACTAGCTATATAGTTGAAATTTGTATGAATTTGATCCAGACACTGCTTGAAAAAAAAAATATTTTTAAGTGAATAAGGATAGAAAATATTATAAGAAAAAAGATTTTAATTTTTTTAAAAAAATTATCCATGGACATTTGGCATAAGGAGAAATCAAACATCACATGCAAAAATGAAAGTTTTTCAAATTTTGAAAATTTGCTCTCTATATATAATATTCATTAATGACAGTATAATTATATTTTTGTGGTTTTATACTATTCATTTTTAAAGATATCAAAGTTTCATACTTAACTATTATTATTATTATTATTATTATTAAAAGATCCATTGTTTAAGTCAAGTATTTGACTCATATATTATTATACATCAAGAAAAAAAAATTATTTTACTTTAGATACTTTTTAAAAAAATTGGCTTAATTAATTTATAATATTTTAATACAACTTTAATTAATTTGAAAAATAAATAATTTCAGTTTAAGCTTAAAATAAAATCAGAGATATTTTATTCGAATGAATGGGATGTCATTTCAATTTAAACTGATGGATATTAATTAATTAGATTGCAACTATGCTGTTGTTGGCTCATCCCTATCCTTTGGTACAAAATACGAGTATACCACTACTATAGTGCGATTTAACTTAATAATAATTAGTGAGACTTCGGGGAAGAATTTAATTTTAAATTGTTCTCAATACGTGAGAAGTGACTGGTTCTGACCTGAGCAAAGAGCCGGGGTCATTATGGAGGGATAAGAATCAAATTGTTAAATTTAGATAAACAAATTCAAGTGGTCCTGCATACCCGGTTCTCACATACGGTCCCCTGGAACGCGGAAGACACGTGGTTTTGACGTCAGCCGCTGACACAATTTTCAGGAGAAGAAGTTTAAGTTCTGCAATTACTATAAAAAAAATGCACATTAATTATTTAAATGACAATTAAACGGCACACACCATATTATTATTATTATTATTAGTAAAAAATGTTAATTCTTCCATCAAAATTAAAGTAATATTTTTTTTAAATACTCTTATTTATAATCTTAATCAAATTAATGATAATGATTAAGGGAAAAAAGAGAGAGATTGGGATAATGCGATAAAAATAAAAATAAAATATCTAATAAATTAATAATAATAACTTATATTTTTAAATAAGAAAAGTAAGTTCAAGTTATTGGTTTATAACACCCTACAATATTGAAGAGTGATTCACTTAAAAGTAAACTAAGTTATGGATTCGAGTCGATCTTACTTAATTACTTTTATAATCTGCCTTTTACCTTATCATTTATTTAATTGAGTAGGAATATCAAAGGTGACTAATTAATACTATTGCAGTTAGCAAAAAGAACTCAGTCCATTTAAAATTCAACATCTATGTCTATAAAATTAAATGTTCGATTTTCTCCCAATAATAATAATAATTAATAATAATAAAAGTAACGTCAGAAGATCATTCTTAACGGTAAAAAAAAAAAAACCACCTGCAAGTTTCTCTAGTCTTTCCTTCCCATTTTAGTTTCGAAAAAGGATGGGAAAAAACTTTTTGAGTGCAAGAAACATAGACTAGCAACTTATTGACCTTTTAAGACAAAAATATAGAGCCCTAATTTGTACGCTCCCCATAGAGTGTTTGGTATTTGTCCATTTTCCAAATTTGATTACAAACTTATTTATGTGTTATCTTTTTTGTCTATGTAATGTCTACTAAAGAATACTTCAAAAATATTCTCAAACATAAATTCAATAATAATCCACGAATTATTATTAGTATTATTATCCGGAAAAATTTACCTACACGTCCACAACTTTTTTTTCCAAGGGTGTCGAAAACTCCCCACTACTGCATATATTTGTATAAAAAATAAAATAATCTAAAGAAAAATTAATTATTTGTTAAACGAAATAAATAATTTAAACATTTAAATGAAAATATTATTATATTTTCACATAAAGTAAAGAATAATTTGTTATGAATTTTGATGGCAGAAAAGTAAGATAAATTGTTACTCGGAACTCATTTTTGAGTTCGGCAGCCGCCGGAATTCAATATAATCCCCTAAGCAAGTGCATGTCAAGAGGAGCATTAGATGTGACTCTCACGTATAGGTTCATAAACTTATCGGACAAGAGGTCTAGAGGTGGATGTGGATCATATCAAAATTTTCCGATTTGGCCGACCCCTACCATTGTAGAAACAAATCCACTTCACTCTAATCAATGCTAATAGCCATATGAGATGACAGTAACTAATCTAATAGGAGCAATATCTAGCAGATCTAAACGATGTAAGCGTCTGATTCTAAAAGGAAGATCCAAAAAAGAATCAAAATAACAAGAAATGTGGCATATAGATGCATGTCCATACCTTTTAACCCATGAGAATCTACGATAAACTGACCTTTCTATTCCTGGAAATGCTTAAACAGAGGCCAAAAATTTAGTTAACCTCCCAATACCTTTTTTTTTTTTGTTATGCAAGTATAAGGTTAGAAGATTCAACCTTTCATCCTTAGAATGATTAAGCCAAGATAATGCTTAGACTTATTTGTTTCTCATCATCAACAAATAGTACAAAAGTTGCAACTATGGCAATTGCAGATGATCACCTACTACATGTCTTTGTGGTTGCTGTCAATTTATCTATAACCTTAATTATTATCATCTGCAACTGCACTGCTTACATATATGCCCTCTCTTCTTTTAGGGAAGCCTGTGTTTTCCAAATTTGGCCCCCGATATTTGATTTCTTGTGTAGCTCTGAAATTGGGATCAACTGAAGTAGAATTTCCATCAGCAGCAGGTGACATATATGAACCGGCTGATCCACCAGGATACCGGGATGGAGAAACATATCTTCTTGATGAACCTCTTACACCAGCTGCTCCTCTTAGATCACCAATCTCAGCATTTCTTGAAGAGTCAATGAAAGATCTATCACCTGAATTAGTTCCAGCTGGCCCTAATGGAACTCCATTTGCAGATGTTGTGGATGAAAAAGGATCATCTGGCCCCCAGGCGATAAGAGCTTCCTTCTTGTTGGCGAAAAAATGCCAAGCCACAAAGAGGAAAAGGATGAAAAACAAAATAGGACTTGTCCATTGCATGGTATTGAACTCATTCTTGAAAACTGGAAGGTTGGAACGGAACATCCCAAGATAGCCACTTCCTATTCTGAGGATAACAAGCTTTTCTCGATCACTTGCAATTATTGGTCTTGCTAATTTCCTCTTCTCATTTGCATTCATCTTCTCGTGACTAAGAAATGATGCTGCAATATCATTGAGGTATGCAGAGAACAAAAGCTTAGGCCCTCCAGCTCTAACATAATGCTGAGAAGACACATTATACACAAAAATTTTCTCATGGTTACCAGCCAGCAAGTATCCTTTAATTGCTTGAATTGCTAGAGGCTTGCCCATCTCAACCTTCCTCTTTGATCTAATTCGGCATTTAAAGTTCATTATATCACCCAATAATAAAACATGAATCAAATCACCTTCTGATGTAAATCCATATGCTCTTGATCGCTCCGTGACATCAAAAACATATTTTTGAACCATGGAATTGTTCAAACCCTCACAGGCAGCTTCCCTGATCTTCATTGTCCTCAAATCCAAGGACCCTGCACCAGTTTCTGTGAGAAAAAGAAGTCTCTGCTTCAAGAAAGCCAGTGGCTTGCTCACTGGTACAACTGGCTGGCCATAAACTGTCCCATTCTCCCGAAAAACCCTAATTGTTCCACTCAGATCTGTAGACAAAATATACCTCTTCTTCCCAACATGATGCACCTCCAGGATGGTAATTGGTGATGCAGTGTCCCTGAATTTGTGTCTATCAAATTTCAGAACATTTTCCATATGAAGTGAACTCCATTCATCTCCATTAGGGTCCTCCCAAATCCGATGCATCAAAATAACACCATTCTCATGGCCCGTCACAAGAATGCTCTCATTCTTATAAATTGACAAGTATGATACAATAGCAGTAATGGGAGACTGAGACAGAGTTTGAAATTCAACTGAAACATCTCCATTTCTAGATAACACGCAGATCCTGCCCAGATCATCCCCAACAGCAGCATACTTGAGTAGACCCTCAGAATCACCAAACGGCAACACATTAATACAAGTAGGATTCGATCCCAATTTCACAGCTGAAACAAAATGAAACCTCTCAGACCAAAAAGAACTACTGAACTTTTTAACCGACACTGCACTAACTTGCTCCTCATCTTTAACATTAGTCTCTAAATCTTCAACTTCAATGTCCTCCAGTGACTTTTCCTCATCACCCTTTGCCCTTTCAGCTTCAACTTGAACAGTTTCTTGTTCTTTTTCAATCAAAGATTCGAGTTTCGAATGATCTGAAAATTTTGATTCTAATCTAGATACCAGTTCAGTAAGGTTCTCCACTAGGTCTTCCAACTTTTGTAACTGAAGTTGGTGCCTACTTAGTAAATCTAAAGCGACAGAAAGTTCTGGTTTATATTCACTCTTATGCTCGCCATCACTTTCACTCAAGCCTAAATTTGATCCAGTAACAACCCAAGAAACATGCTGAAAATAAACCACAAATAGTAAATGGAGTAAGAAAAACTTGCCTTTTTTTAAACTGGCCATTGATCGAAGCAGCGAGGCTTTGAGTTCAAAGCTCTTGCATCTTTTCTCAGAATTTTTTTTTCAGATCTTAAATTTCAGATGATCTTGATTGATAAATAGGATTGGAAGGCAATCAATTTGCAGGGACTCCTATTTTTTTTCACAAACTTTTATGAGTTATGGTCAGATTAGGGCAAACAGAAATCTACATCCTGATATCTAACGATGAAGAAGGCGAATCGGGAATCGTAATATGCAGAATGGATTTTTTTACATTTACTGCAGACAAGGAGCTTAGTTGACTGCTGTAAGAAGTGAGGAAGCTAAAAAGCCTGAAGCCAGTCAGACCAAAGAAAATTCTAACGTGCAATGGATCTATACCCGTCCATAATACAAGATATGGATAATATTGTGTCAAATCATATATTTTATTTAAAAAATATATTTTTTTTAATAAAATAAATAAGTAATACTCTTTTTATTTATTTAAATTAATATGAATCACAAAATATATATAGATGAACATAAATTTAATCTATAACAAAAATTTTCTTTGAATAACCACCTCCTAGGTTGCCTTGATAAATAAATATCTTTTCTTACTATTTTAATATTTTATATTTACTTATTTAGGCCAATACAATAATAATATATTAATCATTCTACTAAAATATTATTAAAATAATTTTATTTGTGAAATAAAACATATTTAAATTAACTATTTATTTAATCAGAAATATTATTTCAATTATGACTTTATTATTTCAATTATGACATTCTTTTCACAAAAGTAACTACATAAATATATAAATAAATATATATATATATATAGATTAATCTCAAATTACGAAGCATATATATTAAATTTTTAATGGTCAAAATTAAGGATCAACTGTCTTTTTTTAAAGAAAATAAATTCTTTTATAAAAAAAAATTATCTATATTTTATAAACTAAACCCGATAGTTACCTAAATCAAAAAATAAAAAAAATTAACCATTAATTTTGATCGTTAGAAACTTAATTGGAACACTCCATAATTTGAGTTGCATAACCCTCCATAATATTTTCGTATATGGAGATTAGTTATAATGATACCTTATCTTTTGACTAAAGTCAATTGTAATACACGATTTTTTTTTCTAACTAAATTAATACTCATATTATTTACGAACTGTAAAATTAATCTTTTCGATCACTTGATAATAATTTTTAGGCAAAAAACTTGATATTTCAGTGAAAATTTAATGGTTTTGGGTACTAATTTGGCAGCTCATAAATAGTATATGTACTCATTTGGTTAAAAAATTATCATCGAGTGATCGAAAGTATCACTCTGGATGCTTGTGAATAGTATAGATACTAATTTGACTGGAAAAAAGTCACGTATTACAATTGACTTTTATCACAAGATAAGGTATCACTATAGCTAATCTCAATTTTTTGTATGTATATATATATATATATTTATATGTATATATGGATGAAGATCTGCCAATTTTTTTTAGCCCCAACAAATCGATTATTAAATTAAAAATATTTATAGAAAGACAAGTAGGAGGAATATCTTCCTCTAACTCATGTAGAAGTAAAGAAAAAAAATCACAAGTATGGAATTTATTTTTAAAAGAGTGTGAAAAAACAATTTTGTAAATTTTGTGGGAAGAAATATAGTCATAAAAGTAGTAGTGAAAAGGGAATCTTGACTAGAAATTTGAAAAATGAACATTTTGATTTTAATGAGAATTTACAAAAACAACAATAAATTAATATAACGAGGTAAAATAAGTGGTAGTTTTTTGTTTGATGAAAAAGTTGTCAGGAAAGAAATTAGTAGGTGAATGATTGAATAAAATCTTCATTTTGGCATAACGGAAATCAAAAGTTTTAATGTAATGGTTATTAGCTCTTTACAATTGACACTAAATAGAATTTTTAAATCTACACTTATAAGTGATATTATTAAATATTTTAAAACTATGAAAAAGATCTTATTACTCATTTTGATGAATTAAAATATACAAACTTTGTTCTTACTTATGATTCTTGAATAGCCATAAATAGGTTACATTATATGTGTATTATTTGTCGTTGAATTGATCATGAATGTATTCTTTAAAAAGAATCATTTATTTTAGACCATCTGAATATCCTCACTCCGATATTAGTATTGTATCTTTTATTTTATCTATTTGCTGTGAATATCATATTTTGAGAAGATTTTTTTTTTTCTATTTCTTTTGACAATACAAAAAATAATGATGCTTGTGTTAAAATTTTAGTAAGTGAAATAAAATTCATATTTGATGAAAAACTTTTTTCATAATAGATGTGCATACCTTATGTTGACTTTAATTGTTAAAAATGGCTACCAATATATAGATGAATTAGTTAATATTATTCATATTTCATAATATAGCTTGATTTATTAAGATTTCATCCATTGGAGCACAAAGAATTTAAATATCTGTGTAATGAACAAAGTTTAAGTTTATAAAAATTTAGGTTAGATGTTAGCACTTAATGGAACTTCACTCATGATATGATAGATAGTGTTATTTCTTATAAAAGCTAATTATCCTTATAAAATTTTGCAATAGTA
This sequence comes from Echites panduratus, assembly GCA_035221335.1. Classification (NCBI taxonomy): domain Eukaryota; kingdom Viridiplantae; phylum Streptophyta; class Magnoliopsida; order Gentianales; family Apocynaceae; genus Echites; species Echites panduratus. The sequence continues at coordinate 8,826,973 of JAWZTD010000004.1, forward strand.
TCAAATTTTCTCAAACTTTAACCAACTCAATTTTTGAAAGTGCCTCCATTATCTTTTTTTTTGGAAAAATTTTAAGAATGTTAAACAATTATTTTTCTGTCAATATATCCTACCACCATCATATGATTATATGTTTAATTCAAGTATGTCGTGCTTTTAGTCAATATATGAACCATAGTGGAACAAAAATTTTTTGAAATATTATAAAGATACTTTATTATAGTATTGTGTTACTTTTTTATATGAACCTATAATTTAAGACTTCAGGTTTTGAAACAAGTATCGACTATTTGTACCTCTTATGTTCCGAAATTGAAGGAGCGTAATCATGGAAAATGAGGATGGAGAATTGGATGTTTTATTTTTATTCTACCAAGATTAATCCAAAACTCCATCAACAACCGTAAATCCACCTTTATCAAGTAGTGCATCTCAATTGAATAAGTTCAACCCTTTGTCCACAATTATGAATTTCAACAAAAAGTTGAAGACAAGAGGTTCATCATAATCTTCCACAAGTAGTGGCTTAAATAAGTTAGTAATTTATAACATTGCAGTACAAATAACATTTAGTAGAGAAGATTTTGATATATTGGGATGGTAGAGATTAAATGAATCTACTTATCTAACTTTGTCTATAGTAGCCCTTGATGTTTTGATTTTACTTGTTTCAACCATGACATTAGAAAGTGTTTTTAATGAAAGTGGTTGAAGATTAAAAGAAACAAAAGTATCATAACACCCGACACATTAAAAACTCTCATGTGTACTTCAAATTGGATCAAAGTGAAAAACAAATTACAATAAAATGACGCCTATGGTGGATTATAATGAATGGGATTACTATGGAAGAGGAGCTTCATGAAGTCTTCCAATGAAGAGGTCATTAGGTCTCATTCCATTAGATGTATACCGGATAGACCTTTTAATTTAAAAGGAAAAAAAAGTAGTGCAAATTGAACTCAAATGTAATTAATATATATTTATTTATTTGTAATTTTTTAAAAACACTTCTCCATTATTTTATTTTTATTGTAATTTATTTTTTAGGAAGGTTTAGGTGAACAAGTTCCCTCCCATATAATTTTAATAATTTGTTATTAATAAATTTGATATGACTCAGTGCTAAATCCCCACACCATCTTAACTTTTTTAATATTTTCAAATATCTAATTCTAATAGATTTTTAATTAATTTTATTTTGATTTAAAATTTTACAAAACTTAAATTCAAGTCATTTAAATTTTACCCACTAACTAATAATCTAGTTTAGTATCCAATTATTATCTCTTAAGAGAGGTCAAAAGGTTAAATTCAACCAGTTATATACCGAATAGATTTTTTTTATAAAAAAAAAAGTTACTTAAATTTTGAAAAATATTAAATGTAAACTTTTAAAACTTTATGATGAAGATGAAAGAGTAATTTCAAGTGAAAAATATTAATTTGGAGTAATTGAAATTGTTTGCTACCATATGATAGTTAAAAGCAAAAATTTATAGTCTTTTCAAAATGAAAAACATAAAATACGAATTTATCAAAAAATAATGAGTTTTTTTATTTGAAACATTAAGAGAAAAATCGAAACCTTATAAATATCTGGTATAACCTTGAGACTTAAATGGCTAAATGCCAGCGACCATAAGTTCCATTTACCCAAAAGAAAAATGTAGGGAGAATAGGAAATTGCAAAGAATGCATTAAAACTTTCCAGTTTGATAAACAAGTCAGACTTGAGACTAACCACACAAACAATTTAACAGAAGTAAACTGTAAACCCCATGTAAAGCATAGCAAATTCTGATCAAGGTTAGGATTTTTCGGCACCATCTCAATTCCAAAACAACTGACCTTTTTTCAACAAAACATAACAGAAGTTCAGAATTCTTCCCTTCTTTTCCTTTCTCTAACATATTTTCCTCTCTCGCGACTATACAAGGTTAAGGCCCACAATTTTGTTAGTTTCTCCCTTCAATATTAATTGGCTTCTTTTGGATTTTAAAAGAAGAAATGACATGAGTTAGGTCAAATGGATCATCACGATTACAAATGCTAGGTTCAGAGGATCTTTTCAATATCTCAATCAGGGAAGTACCAGAAGCAGTGTCTGCAGAATCCTTTCTGGATTGATTACTGCTAAATTTCGACTGAGAAGTGAACTTGGCTGTTGCAGTCCTCGTGGGATGTTTCTCTTTTGAGATCTGCATATTACAAAGAGAAGTGCAAAACTGTTGCATGTGATCACGATACGAGTACAAGACCTTTGAGTAATACTTGCCAATCAAATCATGATATCAGGTCATAAATTTTCTAAGGGTGTGCTCACATTCTTTATCTAGCATATAAAATGTAAATGTCATTTGAAATTCTTTTTTTACTTAAAAACGATCTGACTCAAACTTAAATTGAAACATCAACCTAACGTTAGATAAATCAAATTTTTTTATTTTTGAAGAAAAAACAAAATCCAATCTAAACATGCATTTTATAAGATGGAATGATAACATTCAAATAGATAATATTTCCAAACACACCCTAAAACTTGTGACAAGGGAAAATTAGTTCAATCATAAATGCAATAATTTTAGTTATTTTATGAAAGACATAAATATCAATATGACAACTGAAGTTGTATTATTTTTTTAATTTTACTATTAAACTTTCAAACATGTCAATTTAACCATTTAACTTTATGAGATTTGTAATTCAATCATTTAATTTTGTCTAATTTTTTAATTTAACCATTTAACATTATAATTTTTGTCAATTTTACCATTTAACTTTGTGAAAATTTTCAAAGGATTTAACCTTATAATGATAAAACTAACAAATTTTCAAAATCAAATGGTCAAATTAAAAAAACCATAATGTGTTAAGCATATATTGATACTTATAAATTTTAGGCAAAATCTCCATTTTAGTACTATAACATTTTTTATTTAGCCATACAGATCCACAACTTTTATTTTATCTTTTTAGATCCGACAACATTTTTTCTTGTAACCAGATAAGTCATTTTCACTTTTTTTTTATTTTCAGACAAATTAAACCATTTTTTTTCAATCCCTAAGGGTATTTTAATATGTTCACTGTATCAACCTCTTCTAATCAATTTAAATTAAAAAAATTCAGCTTTATCTTCATTTATAATCCGATTTTGATCAACACTTTCAATACTTTTTTATCACAACTAGAGATATAAATGAAAAATGGACTAAATTTTTTTAATTTAAATCGATTATAATTGTTTGATACAGTGAACAGGCTAAAACACCTTTACGAGTTGAAAAAAAAATGGTTTATTTGGTCTGAAAGTAAAAAAAAAAAAGGTGAAAATGACTTATCTGGGTACACAAAAAAAATTATAAAATAAAAATTTTGGACCTACACAGCTAAGTAAAAAATGTTATAGTACTAAAATGGAGATTTTGCCTAAATTTTATAAAGTTATTAAGCAGGATATATATGCCCTAAACCCCGTATGTCCACGAGTGATAGCAACATTTCATGAACTTACTGTGTCTGGAAACTCATCTGAGGTAGAAATTGAACTCCGGCTATTACTGTCATCCCGCCCAAAAATAAAGGACCGGACAGTGGTAGAACCTTTCTTATGGGATGATGGAAGATGATGGTTTGATGAGCGACCAAGGAAAGATGACTGCAGGGGTTTCAAACAGAAAGGTCAAAATTAATAAACTATAAACAATTAGAAACTTAACCATACAGAAAATAACATTGTATAGACGTTTGTGCAAACAATCCAGACCGTGTGGTTCTATAAGTACTTCAGAAAGTACAGTTCTTTCTTCAAACTGCACTTATACTGATAAGATGTCAATAGAAAAAGACTTAAAGTTTGAAGAGAACTAGAGAAGGCCTCTCCTCGAACAATTATTAAAATTTTAGTAGAAATTAAAGCAGGTCTCACTGAGAAAAATTACCTTCAAGAAACACTTTCCATCTCCTCTATTTAGCATTGAATCAAAATATGCTGCAAAACCGTATAAACAATAAGTGATTCACATGCTAGAAAATAAAAGGAACTGGAAAAAAAATTAAAACATAGTTGTATGTTATGAAGGAAAAGAATCATAAAATTGATTAGATGGCATTAACAAGCAATGGCAAAACAAAATTTCAACGTAGTCGTATGTTCCATTGATTTTCTTACATGATGGTTTTGCTTTCCTCCTATTCCGAGGAACAATATTAAGTTTCTTTATGAGACCAAATACTTCTCTGGAACTCTCATCCTCAACTGGGGAAACCAATGGAGCCTGCGCTTCCTGTTTCAATTTGTGAGCATCAGTGACAGTCTCCTGAGTCAATTTAAAATTCAATTTAACCAACTAATACAATATTAGCAAAAACAGTGTCATGCAAACTTCCGTAAACAAGAGGTTACATATATGACATGCCCATATAATCGAACAGCATTATATATATATATATATATATATATATGTATATATATATATATACATATATTATATATAAACACAAAAATGCCATGAGGTGACATTTATGGGGCTTCCCTATGGGTCTCTAATGGTGAAAATTAACAAAGTTTTTTTTAAAAGAAAAAATTTAATCAAGTACGTCTACATTTTAGTTTTATCCTTTTAAGATTTAGTTTATAATAAAATATATTTACAAAAATTGGTTGACATTAACTTTTACCATTATTATTAGAGACGACTGTGTATATGTATTTACATAATGAAGGGAAGACTAACTCACAGCTCTCACAAGACGGTTCTTGACAATCTTCTTGTCAGTTTCCTCATCTTCATCGGATAAAAACACTTCGTCTTTGTCCAAGAACATCCGACTAATTATTTGCTTTGCTCTTTTGATATTTATTCGAGTAGGATGTCTTAACTCATCTTCTACATCTGCATCATTGGGTTCTTCATCCTCACAATCGTCACTTTTCAGAGCTTGAGGGGATGTTTCCCTCAGTTTTGAGCTTACTTTTAACTTCTGCAACAGATTGTCAGTTCCGGAAGCATCTTGCTGTTGAAGCCATTTCTGATGAAGTTCATTGCGCATTTCGTTGTCTATTGGCTTTTCATCATATTCGATTGCAATAATGTCATTAAGTTCCTCAGAATCTTCCAAATTCTCATCTTCTTCAGTTTCTTTAAAGAGTAATAAATCATTATCACTATCATCTTCTTCTTCAGCTTCCTCGTCAACAAAAGCTTTAACTGGATCACCCCTTGGAGAAGAACAGTCATCTTCAGACCTATGTGAAATGGGATCTACATTCTCCTTGTCATTTTCCTCTTCTGAAGAACTGTAAAAGACAACAATTTGCAGTTTAAAGATTGAATAACAATCACAATTATCACATAATAGTTCCAATCTAGCAGTTCAACATGCCAAGGATGTACTGGAGCTTCAGAAAACAGCCGTATACATTTTGGAGACTAGGAGAGGCAATCTATCCACCCCAAAAACTTCGAAAAACACAAAAATGCTACAAGCATGAAAGCATTGAAACTTTCCTTTTTAATCTGAGAGGACCAATGGAAAGGAAGCGTGGTTTCAAGTTACCTGTCATTAAGAGGGACAGAATCAAAATTTAAGTTCATAGTAAGTAGAGATGGTGTGAACACTTCTTCCACAGGACCATCCGGATCTTCAACAGGTAACTCAGCTTCCTTCTCTCTTGTTTTGGGATCCTCAAAATGATCCTATATTTATCACATTGATATAGTTCAAACCCTCTATAAAAGATTTAACAGAAAAGACCACTTATTTTCCAAACAGAAATATGAAGATAACCTGCTTATCTTTAATAGGAAGTTGAAACATAGTTGTGGACTTTTCATCACACTCCTACAAAAAGACAAGAGATAGCATTATTTCACCCATAAATACAATTACTATCTCAACTTAACTCCTGATAGAGAGCTTCTTCCATGAAACAATTTGTCCTTCGCAAATTGCAGCAGAAGAACTGTAGTTTGGACATAAGTCTGTTTCTATTATATGCTTTGGAAGAAAAAAAAAAGAAGAAGAATATAAGTTGTAAAATAAAATAATTTGGTTTGTGACCTCAAAGAAACTTTTATAAAGTTTAGAGTCTTGAGAATAAAACTATGTCGGAAGAAAATGTCATATACTGCATTCTCGAAGTTGAAAATTTTGCAGTCTCTTAATTTTCCTACCCCTGATACCAGTTACATACTTCTGCAAACATTTCAAAGGTGGCAGATAGCATATCTAAAAGTAATTAGAAGAAAATATCTTTGAATAACAGCAAATGCTTTTAGCCAAAACAGAAAATGAACAACCTAAATAACGTATACCATCCTGTATCTTGCAACTGGACATGCACCTATGCAGCAATTCAGGAAAGAGAAAACTAGAAACCTGGAGTGTTTTGCTCGAAAAAAGCATGAACATAATTTCATTACCATTGTGGTCGGAAAATTTCCACGGCTTGGAGGTGATGCAGATTCCTTCACATTATTCACATCCAAAGAATTTGCACTCTGTCCATCCATTTGATTGCAATCCTCTCTAAATGCTTTTACTGAATTATCTTCTTTCTCTTCTAATGATGCATTCTCAGATTCATTACCCAGCTCAGCATATTCAAGACCACCATTATTCTCGAAGATAGAAGTACTAATGTTTTGCATTACCATTCTGCCATCCAAAAGATAATGACTTCAATTAATATTTCCATGTGAAGGCGATAAGAAAAAGAAGTTACTTTACTGACTTTTTTGACACTTCAAGCTTCCTCTTCCGGATCTTCTCCAAGATTGAGGATATGGGTTTGTTCACCACTGGTATAGGTTTAAAAGAAGCATCTATAGTTTCTGGATACATGTGGAGAGATTTACTTAGAAACAGTCAATTTGCAAGATAAAAAATGATCCAAACCTATAACATCAGCACAGGGATAACTTCGTAAGCACACCTCGCAACAATTTCTGGGATTCAACATGAAGTTGCTGAAGATAAGCTTTTCTTTTCTGCATCAAACAGATTAATAAAAACTAAGCAACAGGGAGATGTAAAATGTAAAGAAGAACAAAACAAGCAAGACTCAGAAAAGGAATCTCAAATGAAATAAATCATTGATTAAAACCATATAATAGAGAATGCTTCAACCTTTTCTTGAGTCCTCTTGTTTGTAGGAGGCGCTTTGGATCTCAAATCATCAGTCTTTTCACTCTTAATTCTCTTGTTTTTCTTTTTCTTCTTATCAGCTTCTTCCTCTTCCCCATGACTAAAACTTTCAGTTTTCTGAATCTTCCCAGATATCTCCAATTCTCCTCCCCCCTTTCGTTGATCAAGGTCGTCAAATTCCAAGGCTCTTTTGGTCCCTTGGCCTTCTCCAAATGACAAACCATCCCTGATTTGCAAATTATTTTCCTCTTCCTCCCTCTTTTCACAATCCACTTCATTCTCATGGCCAGGAGAATTCTGAGACAGCAATGGCTCATTAGAATCATCGGCAGGTGAATCTGAACTTTTGGTTAAAGAAGCCTCTAAAGCTTCCAATTTTGCAAAATCAACTCTGGGAATCGGGAGCAAATTGTCTACTGAATCGGACTCTGGATTACCGGGTTCCTCGGAGTCATCAAACTGGGAGTCTAGGTTTCTGGTTTTAGAAGCTTCTTCAGCTTCCAATTTAGCCAAATCAACTCGAGGCACGGGAAGAAAATCATCTACTGAATCGGGTAAGGGATTACTAGATTCATTTGCGTCGTCCCAGTGAGAATCTAGGGTTTTGATTTCGTAGGCCTCGAGAGCTTCTAATTCGGAAAAATCAACTCTGGGAAACGGAAGTAAATCGTCTGCTGAGTCGGGCTGGGGATTGATTGGAGCTTGGGTTGCTTTCTTCCTCAGCCGTTTGAGTCTCCGGTGCTGGGCTTGAGGCGAGGGTCCCGGAATATGCGATGACTGGTAATCGTCGTCGCTATCCATCTGAAATTTGAATGAAGGATGGTGTTGAAAGTCTCTGAGATGGAGTAACGAGATGGAAATGGATCTGAATCTGCGAATGAAAATCTCAGATAGAAGGAAACGAAGATTAGAACAAGGCGGTAAAAGTTGGAAAAGGCGGTTCAAATTTTGAGGGAACCATTTTGGCGCAAAATCCCAAACAACCCGCCAAAAATGAAGCAGCAATTTTGTAAACTGTCGGGCTTTTTTTTTTTTCTTTTAGACTAGGGTTTTTAGGTTTTTTTTTTTTTTAAAGGTAAAATGTTATTAGAGAGTCCCAAACAACTCACCTTCTGCTTTACTCTAAAAGAATTTACAGATGGGGTTCAAGTACAAAAGTTACAAATAGAGACTCGAAAGCAGAAGAAAAGAAATAGGAAAATAAAAGAAGTAAAACTAAAAGTCTAATCTAAAAATAAAAAACAAAAACTCAAAGATTCAAAATTATACAAAGCCTTAAGTGATAGCCTAGCCTACAGAAAATCTTCACCAAAAAGTCAGCAATTCAAATAAAGAAGTAAGCTTAATAACTGTTTAAAATAGTTAACAACCACACATATTAAAAAACACATGAAAATCCATATTTATAAATGGGTATAGAAAATTTCCTCTTAATATAAAAAAACATGTGATCATCTAAAAAATTCATTAAATCATCATCCAAAAAGACATCTTCAAAAAATGAAAGATAATAAAAATATCTAATTTTGATTTGAATAAATCGAGAATAAAAACCTTAGATTTTGCGTAGATGAATTATGAAAAGAAAGAGGAAAGGGTTAGAGAGAACAAGAGTAGCATTGAGATTTAAAAAGATATGGAAGAGGATAGAAACTAAAGGGAATTGAAGACGTGTCACGATTGAGCAAAAAAGGGGATCAAGGGGGCAGGAACTTGAGAAGAGTTACCGGGGAGACTAAAGAATGTACGAGGGGTTCTAGTTGGGACGGTGGAGCTAGGAGTGGGTAAGGTAGACTAGGTAGTAATGACGAAAGAGCAGGAAGGATTGTTAGGAGACTCTATGGCTGACTTTTTAGGTTGATAAGAAAGGGAGGGTTAAAGGCCTTAGGAGCAGGAATAACAGTAGAAAAAGTAGTAGTGGACAGGTAAGTAGTTTTCAAGTGATTACAAACATTTACAACAATGAGGGAGAACATTTTAAAAAATACTTGTACAATTAGACTTGAGAGTAGATTTGTCAACCCTTAAAAAATGTTTAATCAAATTAGCGATCACTTTTAAGACATGTTTAAAAAAAAAAAAATGGACACAGAATTAGATAGATTGATCTAAAGGAAAATCAATCAAGATTGAACAAGACGATTGAAATAAACTTACCATTTGAAATTATCAGACAAATCTAAAAAAATCTTCATTTTATTCGAAACCAAATAAATCAAGATATGATGTTTGTCAATAAATTCAAGTGAAAATTTACCTTTAAGCTTAAGGTTGTTGAATGATTTTGGAGATCAATCTTAGAAATGCAGGCTTGAGAAAATTTCACAATAAGAGCAAAGCAAAGAAGAATCGCAAGGAGCTCAATTTCTTTGGACAAGAAATGAACAGCAGGTCGTCCCTCGTAATCAAATTGTTGTGCAGCTTTAAAAGTGGTCTTTTTTTGAGTTACTTTAATTTTATTATCTTATGTCTTTTTATTATTAATGTTATTTTTTGAATAATTATTGACATAATTGTAAAGAAAAATAAAGAATATCATTAAGAGTTTTATATATAAAAAAAGAGAATTTTATAAAAATATATAATAGTAATATTAGGGACAAATGAACAGTTTTTTTTTGAAGACACTGTACTAATTGAGCAATTTGAGCTTAATATTTTCAACTTTGGACGATCCGCACTTTCTTCTAGTTATGTTTATTTATAACAATTCAATGCATAATCTGAAAAAAAAGGGGTTATATTCTTATTCATTCGTATTTAATAGAAATTTTTTTGGTTACCATTATTCAATATATTTGTATATAAAAAAGATCATGTTTTACTAAATAATTAAAAAATATGTTTTTTTTAATTTTATTTATTAAAATTTCATACAGTGCATATGTTTATCATTAACTTATCAATTACCATGATTGAGCATATATCTTTGCTAGGTTCAGTTTTGATTAATATTTTTAGTTTGGAAAGGTTAGGTGCCATCTTAATATCACTTCCTTAAAATATTTGTATTTTTTTAAAATAAACAATTTGCTCATTCATTAAAGAATTTTTTTTGTGCTTCCAATAGTTATCTGGATATGAAGAATTCAGTCTCCATTCATCACTCTATCCATTAGTAACATGTAGGAACAAAGATCTTAAACTTGGAAAAATTCAAACTTCAAAATCAAGACACGTTTTCTTTCTTTGTCCCAATTGAAAGTTTCAAAATTTGGAATGTCGGTTGAAAAGTCCGAAGCCTCCATCGTGAACCAGAGTACATATTCTTGATTTTGTATGATTTCCTGTATCATCTTTTAAAAAAATTTCTATTTAAAATAAAAACTAATGACTTAACAAGTATGCCATCCTTAGTGTGCTGTATTATTAACTAATTCCATAATAATTATTGTTTGACTCTATGGCTGTTCTGATATATATTCCATACTTTCCCCTTGGGCGTGCTTGCTGGAGATCACAATCTTTTATGAAGCACTAAAAAAATCCTCAAAAAGATATTCATGAGTGGGTGAGTGGTGAACATATTCGTTTCCTAAGAAAAAAATTGGTCAATAAAATATCTGTAAACCTAAAGATTACGATTCCTATATATAGAGTATATATACAGTATTTCAGGTTAAAATCAAATAATAAAAATGGAAAATTTTCCTAAAGAAAGAGGCTATAATTAATTAATATGGGAAATTCTTCACCAGATCTAATTAATTTATTCTTGTTCTTAAACGATTGGGTGAAACGCATTCTTCTGTAATCTTCCTCTTGCATGTACTGGTGCTGATCTGTTGTTGATGATCTCTGGCTTTTACTCCCCTATGAGGAATAAGCTTATTTACATCTGATTGTTTTACTGGTTTGAGGAAGAAATCATCAGCTCCTTCTTCTAAGCATCTGTTTATTCTTGAGGGAACATTCTCCGATGACATGATTATTACTGGGATGTCCTTGAAGTATGAAGATTCCTGCAAGTATATAAATTTTTTTAGTTAAAGTGTAATGGCAGGAAACAATGAAATTCTTCAAAAAGATAAAATCTCTAGTATTTAATTTGATTTTCTCCTCATTTTTACTGATCATAGAAGAAATATTTTGAACCAAAATTAAGAGACTGGGACACAAAATCTGAGAAAAAAAAAGATAAATTAATTACTAAAGCTCACCTTGACTTTTCTCAGTAGATCGTATCCAGTCATTCCGGGCATGGAATAGTCGGTGATAATCATATTCACTTCTACTTCCTGTAATATTCAAATGAAAAGTCAGCCAAATGTTTCTGGAAAGTTAAATAAATCAGAAAGATGGTAAAATTAGCCATAAGGTTTCAGAAAACCTACATGCTTGTTATTGCAGTTGGCAATTGAGTTTTGGTCATCAAGTAAACCCAGGAATTCTAAGGCCTTAATTCCAGAATCAACAACCGTAACTGCAAATAGTTGTCCGAGAAAAAAAACGGATACCAATTAGCTTAATCTCAAAAGAGAAATGTTAAAAGTAAACCACGATCAATGGCAGATCGAAAATTTTCTAGGCCCAAAAAATGATTAAGAACAAAGTCTGTACCTTGATAAGAAGAAGTCTTGAGAAGCCTCTCAATCAACTTTCTATCTACAAGGCTATCGTCGACGGCGAGTACATGAAATCCGGGATCTGAAACTACGGCGGCCATTGAAGAAGGAGGATAAAAGAGAGCAATGATGAACAGAGGCAGAATTAGCCAAGATGTAAGATCGATAATGGGTGGTCGTTGTGGTATGGGGGCATAATTATATACGAGCTAGGTCCCATCAGAGATACGGGAAATATATTGACAGTTCGGAAAGCAAGATCCGACCAGATATCGTATCAGAATCAGTAGGATCTTCTTGGTTGATTTTTGAATTGCTGATGAAGCAAAGAAGCTTCATATTATACTTTCAATCAGATTTGTAAAAGATAACACAAGATTGGTTTTGGCTTTTGGAATAAGGTTAAGGCTACAAAGAAAGAAAAAGAGCCAAGCACGTGCTTACTAATAAGTCAAGAAAAATCTTCATAGTTGATTCTCTATGTAAAAATTTTAAATGATTGAAACTAAACCTTTTTCTTTTTCTTTTCTTTTTTCACAAGGATTCAGGCGGGCCATGTTTTTTTTTTTCTTCTCCTGGTCTCTAAAAATAATTTTGTATGGATTTTCTGTTGAAAGCGAAATAAAAAATGTCCGGTGCAAGAGGGTCTGAATTCAAATCCTCAACTTAAAATAACAATTGACTTTTCTTCGATCATACTACCTGTTTTCAAAGGGGTTAATCCGGTCCTTTAGCCTCCAGTACCTTGCTAAATAATCAAAATAGACAACTGAAAATGACTTGGAGTGGTACCTTAATGTACAAGGTCTATGAGAGGTGTCAAAGTGCAAATTTTTATAAGAATTGATTTTGTAATACAAGAAATTGTCATAAAGCTATGGTATTTCCAATGTCAACAACGGCTGCAAAGAAATCAAAGACTTAGAAAGAGTGTAACACTCCACTCAAAGAAAAAAGAAACTTGGAACTGCACCAAGTTAAAAAATAAGGTCTAATCTCCAAGTTCATGTACCTGAATAGTGAATAGCCAAAAAAAAAAAACCTTCATATCACATTTCAAACTCCATAACATATGCATAAGAAAAGGCTTTAAAATATTCCATAATCAAAAGAAGGATCAAATTTCTAGGTCCCAGGTAGTCTCAGCTGTCAACTTTGGTGTCTTCGTTTCCTCTGCCAGATTTAACGCAGCTGAAATCTGGAAGAAAGATGCAAAAAATTAAAGATCTATCGCAACAAAGATGAAAGCTAACAAACACATTACTGATGCCAAGCAACACATATTAGGTAATAGGTATCACTAAAATTGACATCTTCATCGGTTTGGTATGTTACCTACACAAACCAATTAGTAGTAAAATTAGCCAAGAAGGTATGATCTGACCGTTGCTAGCAGTTGAAGCAAGATAACATCTCCAATATTTCACTATTACTAAGAAAAGAATCATTTTGCATTGCCAAAATCCATCTCTAAAACCCATCAGTTATGTCATGTTGGAGGCATGGGAAAAAATATAACTGCTCTCCAGTTCCAATTGAAACTTCAAAATATGCAGGCAAGAAGAGAAAAAAAATAAATAAAAGCAAATGAATTATTTTTAGAAAAAAAACGGTTAATTTCACATAAGAAAAGAAAGGATATTGCAACTTGACCATTCATCTATTCTTGATTGTGCAAAATTAGTCCTAGACTTTTATTTCATCTTTCTATATCCTTTTTTCATTCCTTTATTTACTCCCAGAGCAGCTGCACAAGTTGATTTTTCCAATAGAGTAATTTACATGAATCCTAGCGAAAAATGGCATAAATAGAGGAATAAAAAATGATGATTGATATAAAAAGATAAAAAATAAAAGCACATAAAAAGATGAAACAAAATTGAATGGGTAGGTTCCACAAACAAAAATAGTTGGATGGTAAAAAGCCCGATTCTCTCACAGAGGGTTTAACAATTTGACATTCAAATCAAGGACTCTACAGTCAAATCATCCCAGTCAAAAGTTGTTTATACAAGATTGAAGCCCCAAAGGAGAATGGTTAAAAAACAAGTAAATTCCTGTCAGCAAAATTGGCACACAAATTTGCACCCAAAAACCAAGAAATCCAAGTCTAAAGCATATACATCCGTCTGGAACCCATAATTCACTACCTGTATTTGTATCATGTAACATTGTAAAGATCCTGCACAAACTCACCCACACATAAGTTATAAATATCAGGCTTCCACAAAAAACCTCTAAGGTTCACTTGCATTTGCACTCCTTTGCTCACGCAGAACGTGGAATGGAAGAAAATCACTGTACATGCTAGTGGAGCTCAGATAAGTCAAAACAACTTGAAAAGAAAAAAAAATTGAATCTGTACGAACTTCTTGGTGTTTTAGCTGGAATTTGAGCAATGAACATTGGAGTACTTTTTTCATCCCTTTTTTGTTAATTGACATCTTTTACCTTGGGTGCCGGAATTGAATGGAAAAGAGATTAGGACGGTTCCACGATATAATTTGTTTAGATCAACCAATTACCAAATCTTTTATGTTTGTACAGCTCATTCTCTTAACAGAAAGACCTTCACCATTATGTTTGTACAGCCCACTCTAATCTTCCCTTGGCCATAGTGATTGTACAGCCAACTTAATCTTCCCAGAAAAAACCTTGGCCATTATGTTCTGTCATCAACCGGAGTAGCATTTCTAGTTTGGAAGCTAACAATATAAACTCTTCGACTGCTTATCCATCCAAAATAAATGCAAGATAAACTTAAAAACCAAAAGTAATATCACTGAGCAATTTGATTTATATACTAGTGCTTGAGTAACAGGTTATAACGTCAATCATCAAACCATCCAAGCAGGCAAATTCTGTGTCGAGACCAAATGGAAAAAAAAACGTTTATACATGGTTAAAAAAAAAAATTTCTAGTCGGCCATTGGCATCCCAGCCCAAGAAATCTTCGGACACAATTCAAAATTTCATGCACATTCTAGCTGAAGCATTACTTATTATAAACAATTTTACATGAATCGGAATTATTATCAACAGAAAAGGACTTAACTAATCATGATTCAGAATCAACAAACAATAAACCAAACAACTAAGTAAGTTACCTTGAATGAACCATTCAATTTAGAATTCCTGGCCCACTCAAGCCCCAAATTTTTGCTCGAGGTCTGATACGAAGCCCTGAAAACATCATCACCATAAACCCTACGCGACACAGCAAAATCCCATGAATTTTTTGCCCAATCATAGCTGGGCTCGAAAGTAGTCAAACCACCGTGCACGTAAGTGTACTTCAGCTTGCAGTTACCCGAGCCCAGGACGTGGTTTGCAGATACCTTGTTCGCAGAATCAAACACCAAAGTCCCATCCAACATGGTCCGGTTATCACCCCTACTATGAATGTATGTCAAATTCAATGGCTTCTCCTGAACCCTGATTGTATTCATAAATTGAAACCTAAAGTCCTGAAATCCATTAAAAAAATCAAATTAACCTTGAACTAAATATTACTTTGGATCCATTCAGTTGATTGGGTACCTTTTTCGGAACGTTGTAATCAATGATGAAAAATCCGGGTTTTTCAACAGCTAAAGCTAAACCGTTTAAGCTAGGACCATTGACCACAGTAGCATCGGTCATGGAAGCCTTAAGCTTGAAGTCGCCGGCGTTGAAGGCCACGGTGGCGGCTGCGGCAGCCTTGTCAGGTTCATACTTAGCTTTGAATGATGCCTTCATTTTTTTCCCCCACCTCTCGACAATCTACTCAACAATAATCGATAAATTCGAGTATGGCTGAGCGGGATAAGATATGAGTGCTGGGGGGTTTAAACTTAAAAGGTTACTCCAGTTTCTGGTGCCGGCTCTTCTTGGCTTATGCAAAGTTAGTTGAAGTCGCCTATTTGTCTTTTTCATTTTCAATTTTTTTTCTTAAATAAAAAGAGACTCGAGAGAAACGCGGTTGGATAGGTTAAACGAAAGAAACGATCCTCTTATAGTCCAAAATAGCCTTGCAATAACTTCTCGTAAGCGTAACCAGGTAAGAGTAATTTTTTTACTAAATACTCTATCCGTCTAAAAAATATAAGTCTTTTTAATCTCTTATTTTTGTCCCACAATATAAGTCATTTTACAATTTACAATGCATATTTATTATTTTTTTCTACTCTTACCCTTTATTTAATATCCACTCTATTTATTATAAAGAAATATAATTATAGCTATGAACATAAAAGATAAAGGGTATTTTAAACATAATAAACATATATTTATGATTTCTTAATTCATGTGAAACGGCGGCTAACGCCTTATATTGTGGGACGGGAAGTAAGAAATAAGCTAAAATACAACAAACTCATTACAATTTTATGTTTAAAATCTATTATCTATTATATTTATATAAAATGTTAAGCCAACTTTTAAAAACTTTCATTTATTCAAAATGATATTTATGAGATTTATACTTGATATTTATGATTTATGTGCTTATCACTTAACTTAGTAGAGTGTCCCCAAATAGACAATATTTATAATTTATTAAACATTCACTGCTTATTTAATTCATATTCATCCTAAATTTTTAGGATTCCTCGCATTTATATTCATTTAATTTCATAAAAGCAAAACAAAACTACCACAGCACTATTCAAACTCAATTCATAATCTTCTTAGGTAAAATAAATATATAAAAACTATATATAATTCAACCATAATATTTCATTTGAAACTGAATGTTTATTACTACCTCTGATATTATTTATAAAGTTTTCATAATAAAATTTTATCTTAAAATATTATTATTTATGATTTTAATCAAATTAATAAAGATTAATAGGAAAAAAATAAGAAGACATTAATAATATAATAAAAAAATCAATAAATTAACATTAAATTAAAATGAGTGATAATGAAAGTAACTTAAAATAACCTATAAATAATACTTATTACACGTCAACAACTGCAACAATGAGATCTTCGTGCTTTTAGAGAGGTACAATTGTACAAACAGAGCATTTCTCGTCCTTTCTTTGTTTAAAATATAAATATTGTAATAGTTCCTATTTATATATATATATATATATTAATATTATTATGGGTAACAAAATTTAAATAGTTTCTTATATACTAATTTTTTTTATAAATGTATTTTATAAACTAAATTATAACAAGACAAATTAAATATTATATATATTTGATCAATTTTTATTAATTTTTTAAAAAAATATCTGATTATTATAAATTTAACTAAACCTCTAAATAATTTGAGTATCATTTTTCATAATAATAATTACAAGGAAATAAATTGTACGAGTCCCAAAAATATGTAAAGATACGCCAAGGCAGAACACATGAGTTTTTCATTGCTCCACACCACGTTCACTGGGATGACACCTTATTTCCATGATTCTTCTGCCAGGCACGCAACATGTAGATTCTCTATGTCGTCATGGACAGTATGATAAAAACTTAATAGAAAGAGCTATATTTAAGTGGTGTTTGAATTGACTTTATCTTAAAAATAAATACATAATTTTTTAAATAAATACTTAAATGAAAAAAAAGTTTGTTTGTTTGAGTTTTGGGGGCAAAAAAAAAACAGAATTTGGAAAAAAAGAGTCAAGATTTACCTTGTTTTTTAAAGCTAAATAAAATAATTTATAAAAAAACATTTAAACTCTCTAATTGTTATATATATATATATATAATATTATTATAGATAACAGATTTTAAATTATATATATAAAAAAAGATAATTAACTGTTAACGTTAATAATTAAAGATTTAAACTCAAAATAATTTGAATTTTATTACTTATAATAGCTTTATATATATATATATATATATCTTTCTTCTAGTTTTTTATTCTCTCAGATCTTTTTTTTCCTACAACCGCCCCCCCCCCCCCCCTTCACGTCCCTCTCTCATTCTTTTTTTCTATTCTGTTTCTAACCTCAGTTTTTTTTTTAACCTCCGCCCCTAGCTCCCCTGTACCCATTTGCACTCAAATAATATACTGGGCACAGTTTTGTAAGTTACTATAGGCAGCTCTTAAAATTTTGATGGACATTCCTCCTTAAAAAAATTATTTTTAAGTTTTAAAATTTAAAGTAGATTAATTATAGTGATATTTTATTTCGTGGTCAAAGTCAATTGTAATACCTTATTTTTTCAGTCAAATTAATACCTATATCACAAGCTGTCAAAGTGATACTTCTGATCACTCGATGACAAATTTCCAACAAAATTAGTATCCATATTATTTTTGAGCTGCTAAATTAGTACCGATAATAGGAAAATTTTCAAAAAAAAATTAAGTTTTTTGTCTAAAAATTACTGTCAATTGATCGGAAGTATCACTTTAGCAGCTCGTAGATAGTATGACACTAATTAATTTTTTAAAAAATTAGGTATTATAATTGACTTTTGCCAAAATATTGGATATCATCATGACTAATCTCTCAAAATTTGATGAAGTATCTTATGGTTTACTTTATCCTTTTGTTGCTTTAGTTTATAAAATATATTAAAAATATATCTTTTACAAAGTATTTTATTTAGAGGAATTAAATCATCCATCAAAATTTTAACAGTTACCTATTATAACAGCTGTATACACTATAACATTTCCCATATATATATATATAAATATATATATCATGTTATGAAAAATGATGGTATATCTACCAGAGGGGTTTTTTTTTTTGTGAAAAATTACATGCATAAAATATTACACTTGAAAAGTATGTAATTTACGGGCCGTTTAGATAAACTTATAAAAAAAAAATTACGTTTTCAATATTATTATTATTATTATTTTATATAAAAAGTGTTTTTTTTTCAAGTTAAATTGTTTCAGGTGGTGTAATTTATAAGTGTTTTTAGAAAATAAAGCTTAGATGAAAAGGTACTTTTAATAATTTATTGATTTTTTTTTTGTTTTTTATTATAAAATTTTTAAATATCGATAGAATGATTATAATTAATAAATTATAATAAATTAAATACTAATATTTAATATATTTAATTAAATTTAATTTTTTAATACCATATATTAAATATTGAATTTTTATATAATATATCATGAATTAAAGATGTATCGAAAATTATAAATATATAGTGTTAGATTTAATCTAGAAAGATATATAAAAGACTAATAAATATTTTTGCATTTTTGTCAAGTTTTTTATTCTCTGTACACATGAGTTAAACAAAATGAATTTCCAAATATAAATGAGAGTTACTAAAAAGAAAAATATAAAAAGAGGGGGAAAAAAAACTAATTGGAAGTCCAGAATTTGGGGGGTGGGAAAGGGGGGGCACTTAAAACAATGAAAATAAAAAATAATATTGTAGAATTTAGAGTTTGGGAGAGTAAAATATTTCTCTTCCATTATTCACAAAATAATTACATGAATATATAGACATTTAAGATACAAAAAAAAATATAGTAACTACTAATCAATATAATGATTACCTAAATAATTACAATCCTATCTAAAAGTAATAACTAACATAACAGTAAAGATTATACTTCATTATATACATTATAGGATCCCAAATATCAAGAAATATAATCAATACCAGATATCTTACAATTGTCTCTTAGAATCTTGCCTTGGATTTCTCTCACGCCAACACTCCCCCTCAAGTTGGTGCGAATATGTCGATCATATTCAACTTGTCAAGTGAGCCGTAGAGATTCTTTCTGGATACTGCTTTATTAATAATAGATAAATAAGAAATACAATGGCTCTTTGCCAGTTCACAAATGCTACACTTAAAGTCAGACTCATCAACATGCAAGAACAAGTTCGGTTTCAAACGGTGCAAATAATTAAATGATAAATGTCCAAGACGAAGGTGCCATAACCATACTTGACCCATGGCATTCTGAACATTGTCTGTGAGATGTATTTGGCTGGATGGATTAGATGCTCCATATGCAAGATCCAAATAGTACAATTTTCCTTTCTAATACCATAACCAAGAATCTTGTGAGTCATAATGTCCAGTATGAGCAACACAGGCTGTGGGAGTTTCAGATGTGGCAGGCTTGTCAGCACTTGTGGTTGCATGAGCAGCAGAACCCAACTTCTTTCGTGGTTTCTTGGTGAAATCCCACCATTTTGGATACCCTATGATCTCATAGCACCATTGTTTGGAGTGGCCATTTTCTCCACAGTGAGTGCAAGACAAGGAACTCGATCGCCCTCCCGGACCCTTAGGTTTTGGTGTATTCCGAGTTGAAAAAAAAAACAGTAGAATCGGGTGAGATACGGGCATCGTCCATGGTGTGTCGTTGATTGTGGTCCTTGCGAACATACGCATAACAAGATTCAAGATCAATAGGAGGATCCTTCCGTAAGATCTCACTTCCAATCTGAGTAAATTGAGAATCAAGGCCTGTTAAAAAAAATATGGACACGAAGACGTGCCATAGTTTTTTGGAGAGAAACAACCTCATGAACACTATCCTCTTCAGTATTTGTGCGGGCATCAATGTTCTGAAAAATACCAATTAGTTCGGTATAATATGTAGATAAAGGCATACCATTTTGCCGAATTGCAAATGAGCGACGATTCAGTTCAAATAATTGAGTCTCATCAGTGCCATCATAAAATGTTTTTGAGACTGCATCCCAAATTTCCTTTGCTGTCTGGAGTCGAATAAAGCTTTGCATGAGAGTGGGGATCATAGAGTCGATAAGCCAACTCTTGACGCGATTGTCGTCTGTTAACCAAGACTCCAACGTTGCGCTGCCGGAAGGAGGTTTCGGGTTGGAGCCGGTAAGAAAACCGAGTTTACCTCGGGCACCAATAGGCATTTCCATAAGTTGAGACCAAAGAGGATAGTTGGTATCATCTAATGTGACACCATTCGGAAAATGTGTGTTGTCATTCGGGGTATGAACGATAATCTTTGGAGTTCGTGATACAATGGAGGTAGATTCGGTCTCCATGAAATTGGACGAGGGAAGAAAAACACTGGTAAGGGATTCAGGTGTTAGAATTCGTGGTGATAAGTAGGCTCTGATACCATGTAGAATTTAAGGTTTGGGAGAATAAAATCTTTCCTTTCCATTATTCACAAAAGAATTACATGAATATATAGACATTTAAGATACAAAAAAAAATATAGTAACTATACCTAATAGATAACTACTAATCAATATAATAATTACCTAAATAATTACAATCTTATCTAAAAGTAGTAATTAACATAACAGTAAAGATTATACTTCCTTATATACATTATAGGATCCAAAATATCAAGAAATATAATAAATACCAGATATCTTACAATTATCTCTTAGAATCTTGTATTGGATTTCTCTCATGCCAACAAATAATAATAAATGGAAGAAAGAGAAAAAATGCAGAAAGAAGAAAAAAGGAAAATACAAAAGCGAAGAAAAAAAAAAGAAAAAAAGAGTAGTATAAGAAGGGAAAAAAAAGGGGGGAAGAGAAAACCGGAGGATAAAATTTAAAAATGTTAATATGGAGTTGAAGATTTAAATTCTTTTAATAATTTTTTTTTTTTGTAATTAAAAAGGGGTCAAATTTTGAGTTTTTTTTTTTTTTTTTGGGTAAAAGTCTGAACAAATAAGATTTTTATTTCATTCAAGTGCTTAATAAGTGTTTTTTTTAAGTTAAGTCATGGCCTTCAGTATTTACTTAGCTGATGAGTTTAGTTATGATTGATATATACCTCAACAAATTTTTGATTTTAATTTTTAATATTATAAGATGAAGATGTGAATGTAAAATACATTAAATGTATCATTTGAGAAAGCTAGTCATAGAATTATTATTTTGATCGCTTAGTAATTTTTTAAAAAGATGTTTTAAAAATAACTTGAAGAAGATAATTTTTTGACTTGACAAAATTCTTTCCAAGGAAAAGAATACTCAAAGGATAACGTTAGATTTTTATTTTTTAACAGAAAAGAGAAAGAAAATGGACCATTATTCTGTGAACCTTATTTTGGTGTCAACTTCGAAGCGAAGAACACGAGTTCCCGCCAAATGAATTGGCGCCAGATTTGACCCCCAATTCTTACATTATTATACTTGTCTTTTCATTTGAGTACATTGGTTACTCCACTCTGCTCACTTCTCCCGCCATTGGCCTCTCTTCCTTTTCCTATTGCCTGGATCCAAGAGTCAGAATCGGCTCGGCTAATTTGGGCAGTTGTAGGTATGCCTTTCAAGTTCTACAATGGTGCTCCCTTCTTTTTCATTTCATTTTTTTATTTTTTTCCATTACAAGTTTCTCTCACTTGATTTGATATTTATACGTATCGCTCTGTGATGATTTATTTTCAAATTTGACTTTCTCTGATTTGGTTGAGAATATCGCCCACTGCAGCATGTTAAATTCGTTTTATGTTAGAGAAGATAAGATTTTGGGTGTATCATCTTTACCGTCAGATCTAGAGATTTAATGGACTTCTTGAGGAAAGATTTTTTTTTTTGGGGGGGGGGGGGTTAATTTTTACTTGATTAATTGGCGGTTCTTGTTGAGTTTCTTTTTGATGGGTTAGCATGCCTTGGATTATATCTGTATTAATGCAGTAATTTTCATAGAGAATATTATTGCATTAATCTTTATACATCAATTCCTGTGTTGGGTTATCTACATAGGAAAATTTGTTCGTGTTTCATATATTTCATTGGTGTAGTCATTATTATCATTGGATTGTTAAGGGATATCCTTGGAAGGTGAGCAAACGGGCTTTTTTTCCTTTTATAGTTACACCAGCAATTGAACTAAAATCAATTTATTTTTCATCTTGTAAAATAATAATTCGGGATTGGTACTTCCAGTTGAGCAAGTGTTTGGAAAGTGGATGGACTGCCAAGTGCCCATTGACAGTCATTATATATCATTTAGCACTCCTTATTTTGTCAGTGGTTACTTCATATTTTGAAGGAAAGCAGGCTTCAGCCGTCATAAATGAACATTTTTTTGCTTGTCTTTTCAGGTCAACTTTTGCTGTTCTGAAATGAATTCAGGGAAAGTCAGCGGCATTTTCTTTTTTTGGATCACAACTGAATTAGATTAATATCAAGTCAGCTAGTATTTTTGTCTTATGGTATATTCTTTATGAAGTAGTAATGTAAAAGGTTCATTTTGCAAATTATGGAGCAAAAAAGTTGCAGTAATCTACATTTTATTGATGCTATAAAGGGTAACCTAGTTTCAAAAGTCCGCAATGTCGATACCTCTGGAAAGCCTGCTCTTGTATTCAAAACAATAAAAGAGATAATGGAAACTGAAGATGCCAAGAAACTGCAAGCACCTACTTCACAGTGTTTAGATGCGAAGTTTAGACGTGTAAGAGTCAAGATTGAAAATATTTGTTTGCCACAGGTAGAGAGATCTTTAGAGAATGTTCCTAGGGAATCTGAATCTGTTTGCCGAGGTCGAGATGATGAAACAAGTGATGATTCAGACGAAGATACTTATGGACAGATGACACTGAAGCAACTTAAGGAAAGGTACAAATCAAAGAAAAGGAAACTTGCCAGTTCTGTTGACTTCAATCAATGTTCAAAATTGGAGCCAGAGGAAGGTGATTCTGATCTTAATGAGCCCCTTAGTAGCTTTAAATTGAAGCTTCCAAAGGCTAAAAAGAAATGTAGTAAAGCTGCTTTGCAATTTGCCAAAGATGGAATTTTAATCAAGTCTGGGCAAAACCAAGGTTCGGAGATGCAATTTCACAAGGATCCTAATTTTGTTGTCCATGTCAAAACTGAGGTTCCTGACTCCGTTATCAGTGAGTGTCGCCTGCACAAGGTTCCTACTATTGGTGATTGCCCCTACATAAATCAGAGTGATGAATCAAGTATTCCCAAAGCAATATCTGATGGAGCTCCAAGGACAGTTGAAAGCCAAAGCAGTGAGTCAATATCATATGCAGAACCGTACCAATGCTGCAGAGTTAATGAACTATCTTATGACCATTTAGAGAATGCTGAGCCTATCTCTTTGCAATTCCTAACCTACGAAGACACTATGGATCTGGATGGTCAAGGGGCAACTTACCAATGCAGCAGAGTTAATGAACTATCTTATGACCATTTAGAGAATGTTGAGCCTATCTCTTTGCAATTCCCAACCAACGAAGACACAATGGATGTGGATGGTCAAGGGGAAAGTTGCCACCAATTCCCTGCTTCACCTACATCAGAATGTGAGATCGATGAAAAGGAAGAGAAAGCTTTTATTATCTCACCCAAGAGGGATGACAATTCATCTATGAATAGTTTCTCCAAAAGTTTGAGTCATGCAGTCCTAGCTTCTAATTTGGTGGTTGATGGTGGTGTTAGTGGCAACAATCTTTGTCATAGCAGTGCTTCATTGCTGTTTAGAGACAATGCCAAGAAATGTTTGGCCTCAAACCAGCAAATTGATTTTACAAGAAGTCCTTCTAGTATGACTAAAACATCTTGGCAGCATCCTCCATGCTTGAGTACTGATGATGATTTACTTCGCGGTACAACTGAAGAAAAGCAACCATTACCATGCAGCTCCCTAAATGGAGGAGTAAATTGTTCCAAAGTGGAAAATCATTTGGTTTTTTTGGAGAAAAAGTCAACGTTGGACAACCATCAGCTAAACAAATCATCCGTTCCTATTGGTGAAGAAAAACAAGAAAGAGATTCATCTAAGGAAAATCAAAGTTGTGATGATGAAGCACTTCTGTCAAACTCCGTGCCGGTACAACCTCCTGAGAGGCTACTTTTGACAAGAAAGGTTAGGGAGGACTTTCTGATGCTTTTTTGTAGTGGTTTACTCTCTTCAGTAGTTAAATTAAAGAGCATGGTGATGCAGGTGAAGTCTCCAACTTCTGAAGAAAGGCTTTGTCTAGCCATGAATTCTGCAGAACCATATATCAAGCAGAGTAAGTTGTATATATCTCATTACTTGTCTGGTTTTCAGCATACCTTCTATTTCTTTCTACTTATATAAATCTGTATGATTTTCACTCACCATGTTGTCTATCTTTTGATGATTGGAGGGTGAAAGCTTATAAATTATGACATGTTAATTTCTGTCCTAGCTTAACTTTTGGATGCACTTAACAGAGGATGTTATATATCCTAAATGAGAACAAAACCCTGCTGCATTTCAGTCTCTTCTTTTAGCATACTTACATAGTGAGTGTACAATTAATGAACTGTTTATTAAGGTCTGCGAAGTGTTACATCTGCGACACACAAGCTGTTAAAAGATAGATTGTGCATTATCATGCTCCCGCACTTTTTCGAATTTCAATTGCACTATTCGGCATTATAATTTAATTATTACCACATATTTTGGTTCTCAATGTCCTTTCCTTTCTTAAAATTCTGTTTCACTGAATCTTGATAGACTGTTATGTTTTGCATCCTGCTTGGTCTTCTACAAATTCCCAAATTTCTTGCTCCATTCTTTTGACTATGTTTTGCTGGCTTTATTTTGCGTCAGACAGCAAAGAAGATCCATGGTTTAGTAACCAAGCTAAAAACAAGGCTTCATCATTACCAAAAGTGAAAATCAGCCCAACCAGGACTGCCAAACGATCAAAAAGTGACAGAAGAAATTCTTCCCCTAAAGGCAATCTTGAGGGTCCACGCCTTTGTCGATCGCTACCTAGTGTTAGCACGGGGTGTACTTCTCTTCAAGGTTGTTCTGAAAGTGCTATTGCATTCTCTCAGAGGCAGATGCAAGACATTGAGTCTCTTGCAGTGAAGCTTATGAGTGAGTTGAACTACATGAAGGAGATTGTTGAAGAAAAGTTGCTATTTGAAGCATGTCGTAATGCTTCAATAAAAAATGAGGCAAGTGAGGTATGGGAATTCCATAAATTTAGTTCTCAGTCATTCTTTGGTCTTATGATCTTGTGATAACTGCTTGCTCAAGCTGCATATTGGTTTTAAGCAAATATGCTTTATTTGATTCATATAAAAGTAGGAAACAAATACTATCAACGAGGAAAGCTTTATAACAAAAGTAAACTAGACTACCAGAGCAAGTTGGTTTTGTTAATTCATGGGGAGACTGGTATGGAACTGGATAATGGATTTGATGTAAGTTGAAGCTTGCAATTCTCATGATACTATACTGAGAAAACTAATGTGCTCTGTCCCTGTGTTGGTCCTTATATTCTTTTAACTCTAACCAATACCAAAAACATTTTTACTGGTTTCAAGTTATGAAAGAATTATACTGTATATTCTTTTGAAGTTTGAATATGAATTTGGTTCTGAACTAGGGTTATAATATCTAGCTTTTATTTGTTGTTTAAAACTTATGCACGATCATTTTCTGCTTTGGCAAGTTAACAGTATACTTTAAAAATTTTGTGGCGGCCTCTTACTCTGATCACTTCTCTGATTAGGTGAAAGATGCAATAGCCAATGCAGGGAAAGTTGAAGAAACTGCAAAAAAATGGTTGTCCATGATGGCAAGAGACTGCAATCGCTTTTGTAAAATCATGGTTAGTGTGCTTGCTCAGCATTTCAGCTAATCCAAGCAAAATATGCTCCTAATGTGCTAGGAATTAATCATTGTACTTTATGAATTTGCTGTTCTCTGACTAGAGTTGCATGCTTGTTATTCACTGTAGAGTTTGACACCAAAAGGTACTGATCCTGCTACTTCTACTAATGGGATCCAGAGGGACAAGAAAAAGATTACCTTCGCTGATGAAGCCGGTGGAATGCTTTGCCATGTCAAGGTATTTGGTAATGAAATGCCTTTAGAATCTAATACTGAATCTAAGAACTGAAACTGTATGATTCAAAAGCAATTTTTACTCATCTCTTCTAAATTCTTTTCTGGCTCTTGGGAATTATGAGATTTCAAGTATCTGTGGATATTTCTCTGTACTAATATCCCAAGTGCCTCTTGTACTGTTGCATTATATATATATATATATATGTTGGAATCTTTTCCCTCTACTTGGGGTTTTCTTGCATGTCTTAACTTTTTTTTCATTTTCTGCTTTGAAGCTGCAAGTGACTGTTTTTCATCTTCTTTTGCTTTCCATATTTCCTGCACAAGTAGACTGTATTTTCTTGTAACTTTATTTGTCCATAACAGCTAGATCTATCAAAACAAAGTTTGTCATGGTTCATTGTAATGAACCAAGAGCATCACATATAACCAAATGTGCAAATGTCTCCCTTCCCAATCTGGAAACAAAAGGAAAAATGAAAAATGCAGCTTCTTCATTACCTTCTATTTCTGGTTTTCTGCACTCTAATTCATTGGTAACTATAGCATTCATGCATACCAACCTGGAGGAATCATTCCCCCCTACTCATGAAGAACGTTTCTGAAATTCCATAAATAACGTAAATAACAGACTATTTACAGATTCCGAACCACAAAAACAGGCCTCGAAAAGAAAATTAATAAAAGAAGCAACAAATCTTCCATAATGAATTAGCTGGCTTTATATTGTAGGTTTTTGGAAAGCAATATTGATTCTAGCTCTTCAAGCCTATCATATTTCGCAGAACAGTTCTTCCCATACTTCAATAAAGGCTTCCACAATAACTGCATGATGCTCTCTTGCATTTAGAGACAGAAAACACATCAAGAGCTTCTCTAGTTCCTCAGGTTCAGATATTTCTTTCTCTAGTATCATTTCCATCATGGACTTCTTGAAATCTTCTAAAGGGTCCGTTGATTTCTTCATCACAGCATAGCTTTCATTCACCAACCCCTCGACCACGCACGGTATGAGCCTTCCAAGAACGTTCTTTTTGACTGCTGCAGACTCAAACTCAGTCTCCTGCATTGCTGCTTTTGTTATTATCTGGTTGCCACCGTCTTTCCTTCCGTTTGAAGCATGACGTTTAAGCCTCCTTACTTTGTTATTTTTCTTCTTTCTTTTACTTCCATATATAGGTTTCTCATTCATACTACTAATAGAGTACCCAAAGTCATAAGAAGAATCCACACTTGAACTAGAGGAGAGTAGCCCTTCATTTTCTTCCTCATTCTGTCCATAATCTTCTCTACTGAACCTGCTGTGATCAGCTGATGAAAAGCTCATACTAAAGCTGGTTGCTAACTCCTTGCCATTATTATTTTCTACAGGCCACATAATTACACTCTCATCAAGATCTTCATAACTAGCAGGGGAATTACACAGTTTCTGCAAACAGTCATAATCTTTCATCTTTTTGTAACGAGGTGAATCGATGTTGAACACAGAACTGACATATTCTGTGCTCAGCTTCGATGCACATCCCGACGATCCAAATGATAATACTTTCGAAAGGCTACGTTTACTCATAGTGTGATTAGGTGTTGATGGTGGTGGTGCTGGTGACTTTGGATATGCAATCTCCAATGTTTTAGGATTGACAGCAGTAAACAGGGGTTTGGCTGCCAAAGGGCATTTTGCCATAGAAGACTTCTTGGAACGACACATGCGGAAGGAAGCAAGAGATATTCGAAGCTTGAAACGTTTAGTCATGGCTCCTTTGATAGAAGTCAGAAGAGTTCAGGAAAAATGGTACAGCATTAAAACAGGCTAAGCTGGAGAATCAAATGCATCACTATATATCATATACTACTATATATATAATTGTGCATAGAAAGCTGTATTAATGGTGTGGGGAGATGATGATAACACGGCCGGCTAATGGTCTGCAGGACATTCTTTTTTGTGAATGAGGGCCATTTTCAAATCTTTGAAAGTTTGCTGCTGACCATATCCAAGTTATAGTTTTTTAATTACTTGAAAGGTACAGTTCATTCCTCTTAGATCATTGAGGATGATGGTCCACCCCTTCTTTCTTACAAAACAAGAGAAAACAATAGGGAGAAAAATTATGAATTCTAATCACCATGAAATAGACTTCTTGGACTTGAGCTGCATACAGGGTTGATCTTGAAGAAGTCATCATTCCACAGCATTTTCAGGGGGGAATATTGGAAGAGTACATATACGCCAAAGGATGCGACATTCAAAACCATGCTGTTTGTAGCCGTACGTTGAAAAATTCCTTCCAAAAGACCCCGAGAACGAAAATTTAATCCATGCATTGCACGTATAGCCCTACACAAGTATAGAATAATACAATCAAAACTGAAGGATTCCATTAGCGGTATTATTTCTGCATTAATTTCTTCCTTTCAGCAGGGTATCACACGTACAGGTTCTGATATGGAAACTCGTTCCAATCTGTGGGAAACAGAAGGGAAGGAAGAGACTTTTTTTTATTAACCTCAAATATAAATTAGTTTACCTTAGGTAAATGAAGTGATTTATTGATTAGTGAGTAAAGTTCTAATCCTATTGAGTGAAACTCCTCTTCTGGATCTTTTACTTATGTATTTATTGCTCTAAATCTCATGTTATATATTTATATATCATTTCTTATCACATCAATTCGCTAAAAATTTAACATTTTTCCTCCAGAATTTAATATATAAAATATATTAAAAAGTTAATAATTAGATATCCAGTCTAAAATTTTTATTAATATTTTATTAATTTAATATGAGGGATATACAAAATATAATAAGGGATTCAAAATCTATATTTATGTATAATTCATTATTACAATAATAAAAAATTTATATTTAAACTTTAATTATATACATATATATATATATATATATTACTTTATACACTAAATTCTAAAAAAAAAAAACTAAATTTCAATACTACATATTTTTTTATAACGAGCGAGACGTACTGGGATCCCAAACTCCCTATGACACGAGCTAAAATGCAAAATAGCTGAAATTGTCTATGGATTTTGAGTTTCAAATGGGTAAGTACAGACCACTGGGTCTTGTTCCAGATAGTTGGGTTCATATTTGTAAATGGTTCTAAATCCAGAAAAAAAGCACCATGTTCCATATCCAAGTTCTTGAGTGGGCTTGGTGAATGAGTTCTTAGCCTCAAATCCAAAAGAAGAAAGAATCAGTTATATTTATGGCAAGGGTCCATAACCAGGTGCACACAGTGGCGGAGCTAGTAAGGTGCCAGGGGGTCAATGGACCCCCCTTAAATTTTAAAAATTTTTTTTATTATATATATATAATAATGTGTAATTTGTAATAAAATTGATCTAATAGATTTGGAAATTTTTTTATTTGTATATATTATAGATATTATTTTGTCATCAAAAGATTTA